>CBVK0102036639.1:0-17022 GCA_900067695.1 Picea abies | reverse complement strand
ACCAATTAGATCTTAGTGGACGTTAATCATCATCATCATCATCATAAAATATAATTGTTTTTAAACTAAAATTATCATTTATCACATTATTACATTGAAGTATTTATATTTAAATAATAAAAATTAATAATTAATAATTAAAAATGAAATTTCAGTTTCTTCATATAAATATTTATAATAAATTAAACTATAATATTATATAAATAATAATAATTAAATAATTTACAAAATATGAAAATCAATTGTTTCAATGTTTGATAATAATAAATTTCATAATTGTATATACCATTATTACTTGGACGAGATGTTAACTTAAAATCTTTTGGTGGTTATTTAATTACAAGTTTACATATCAAAAAAATTATGAGATATTAACAACAGTTATAAGTTAATGACAAACCAAATCTTAACATTATATATTCCCTAGAATATCCATAGTTTAATTATTATTTTAAATATAATTTCACATATCAAAATGATAAAATTCAATGATATTTCAAAAACCAATACAATTAATGTTAATGTTTTTTTAAATACTAAAATTCAGTGATATTTCAAAAACCAATACAATTAATGTTAATGTTTTTTTAACGTTTTCTCCTTGTAAACCCCAATATATTTCACAATTTCTCAACTTATTAACAACATTAACCATTATTATGCAGGTTAATATTAGTTACCCATGAGAATATGAATATTTATTAAGTATAAAATTATATATCAATTCAAACCCATACTACGATTTAGTTTTCTGACAATGTGTAGTTACGTTAAAGACATATGGCTCATTGCTATTGCTCATTTTCAGATTAATTAACTTGCTTGGCACCATGCAACACTTGTTGAATACGTCACTGTAGTTCTACCAAGTTGTACACTCATTATCATCCTTATCATACGATACTTTTACCACGTATAGGTGAAAGTTTTGAAGGTCTACCAAATATAGGTTAAAGTTTTGCAGTTCTACATAGAATTCTATTATAAAATTAGTGACGGTGCATTGTATGACTTCAATCACTTTTTCATACAATAAAAACATAAATATCATATAACTTCACATTGCAATCCTTTATAAACATATAATTATTTATATGAAAAAAACTTACATCCCTATGCACTTAATTATAAACTAAATCCCCTAAATTAGTTTATCGTTATGTATTAATAAATTTATAACATGCATAATGTACCACTAAGTTTACAAATCTCCCTTTAGTTTTTTTTATAATTATATTATATATGTATTAATTAAAGGAGGATATAGATATATATTTAAACATGGATAAGTGAGGTAGAGAGGATAATAATGTTAATATTGAGTGGGTCTAATGGTTAAGAATATGTCTTTTTTTTTTACGAGGTTACAGGTCTAAATCCAAAGGGAATACAGTATGTACACCTTCGTAGACTTTAGTAGTCAAATTATTGCATGTAGGGGGTCCCTTGTCCCACAAACAAAGGAGTCTCATTCACCAATTCGTCATCGTCCTCCTCCTCCTCCTCCACCACCACCATCATCATTAGGTAAAAGTCATCGTCCTCCTCCTCCTCCTCCACCACCACCATCATCATTAGGTAAAAAGAATATTAAAAAAAATTGGAATCGATGTATATTGCATAAAGATAGGATGAGTGTTTTTTTTTAAGATAAACCTCTTACCAATGTTTTTTTATTTTTAAAAATTCCATTTCTTTTCATATGGTTGAGAGTGTATTACACAAATCTTGTATATTGCATAAAGATAGGATGGGTGTTTTTTTCAGATAAACCTCTTACCAATGTTTTTAATTTTTGAAATTTTCCTTTCTTTTCATATGGTTGAGAGTGTATTACACAACTCTTTGCTTCTCACTTAGTTAATTAAGTTTTTTTATGAGTAATTAAAGGAATTTTGGTGTGTTTCTTAGTCATTCGTAAGTGAATAATAGTCATGTTTCTATTTTCAATCAAAAATGTTTTTAGTGAGCTAATCATCAATAAATGGATGGTGGGAGGACATGATGGAGACAGATGTGAAAGACCCATTCATCGCTAAAGAAACCCCAAGTCCATGGATATCGAGGACTTCGATGGAGATGTTACAATGTAAGTTAATAAAAATCATAATGGCTAACAAAAATAGAGTATGTGGTAAAGATTGGCAAACATTGATATAAAGAGAATATACCAAAGAATCAAGGGTCATCAATAAATCTTAAGATATCTTCATAGGTCATTGGTGTAACTCAATCAAAAGACAATAACCACTGAAATTCAAATAAAATCAATAATACACAATATATAAAAATATCATCACATCAACAATTTGCTAGCATGGAAGATCATCACTTACTACAAAGTGTCTTGATGAATTTTACATCATGCTTGTAGCTGGACTAAAACATAAGGAAATTTCCTTTAGTTAGGTAAACAAACTTGCCTTTTGCCATGTAAACAAACCTTTGGGCTTCATTTTAACCTTTTAATGATATATTCAAAGTTCCTCCCCTATTTACAATATTATTCTCACATTTATCCCCCTTTCATTTGATTACTTTAACGACTACTTATTTTTCTCCTTAATTTTAGTCATCATCTAATCTAACCAACTAATTTTACCTCCTTTTTTTATTATGTTTCTCATCACCATTAAATAATTTATCTTTGCCTCTAGTCTCAACAATTACCTCCTATAAATTAATTGACATTTACTCTACTCTTTTCCTCAATTGTCATTTACTCTCTTATCTTATAAATATGAAATTTAACACTCTTTTCTACCATAAGAGTTTTTTATGTCTCTGATGATGGGTGGACTGTCCACTCAAATGTTGCGCTTTTCAAACCCTCGTTAGAAAATTTTGTCACTTGTGAGGCTAGCATTTCAACCATTGGTTAAGAAACCACAACCAATGGGCATCTAAGAGGTCAAAATCACTCGGGGATCGCACCTGGCCTGGGCCTCACCAACCCTTAACATGGCTAGACAACATGGGTCACACCAACCCTTAACATGGCTAGACTACCTGGATCGCACCAACTCTTAACATGGTCAGATTTTTGCATGTCTCCTCCTGACTAAACACACATTAAGGGAATTGAACTCGGGTCCCCTAGCAAACAAAACCCACACCTTAACCAATTTTACCAACTAGAATTGACTTTTAAAATTAAAAGACATGTGGGTGGGCTTTGATCCACTTATGTATGCATCGGTCACATATCATTTAATAAATTTTAGTTTCTTTATAAAATATCTGTATTATTGAAATTAAAAAAAAACAATAGAATATAATAAAACTTTATTTCATTAAAAAAATAATTTTATCTGAAAATTTGTCAATTTATTAATTCACTCCATTCACAATAACATATCCTCATTAGAAAAGAAGAAAACTACCATTACAAAATATTAAAGAAAAAAATATAACTTATAATGGATGTGATTTTAAACAAGTGCAATTAGCTGCGATATACTGCCTCCAAAAGTTAATAATATATTTTTACTTGGATCTATGCATCTTTGAAAAATGTAGTGGCTGCAGCCAATACGGGTGAGCACGAAGTGCCCCGGAGGATGCCGACGCATAGTCTCCTTCACCACGATGTTCAGGTATGGAAGGTTCTCAATGTCTTTCCCCTCCACTTTCATGTCACCGATGACGTCGCAGATCTCTTGATAGAGGGTCTCCTGGATATCTTGGTGCATCACCATGCAGAGCATTGCCCATTCCAACGCAGTAGATGTCGTGTGCAGAGAAGGATGCTGAAAACTGAAAACTGCACATTGGCCAAGACACACACACTTCACTGGTTGTCTTGTACAAAAATTCTCGAACCACATGAAGCTTGTAATAACGCTTCAAAATTATCGACCAATCAGATGTTAAAAAACTCTGTTATTTTATATATTAAAAAATAAAAATAAAATTATTTCCTATATTTAAGATTAGGTTTGGCACCAAAAATTTTAAGTCAACGGAGATTAATATGAAAGTCAAAGCGAACTCAGGGCTATATACTACCGGAGGCACTACAATAAGAGAAACATCTCTTTAGATAAAACAAACTTTAAAATGTTTAATTTTAACTTCATTTTTTGCAAAGAATTTATTAGACAACTATATTTTTGTTGTTTGATTAATGATTTTGCACCCAAGGTAATGAGTCTTAGAAAATACTAATATAAATTCATCTTAACTTTGGATCTATCAAACATTCATATATATATATATATATATATATATATATATATATATATGATTTTAAATTATAATCATTATTGACAATGTGGATTGATAAAAACCTACCATAAATAATATATAAAATTACCTCATATTCCTTTTCTTTTAATAATTAATATTATATTAAATCGATTTTATGTGAAATAAGCAAATAAAATGAATATTATAACATCTTTAATAACATATCTCTTATTGAAACAATAATCTTTTAATAATTAATATTATATTAAATCGATTTTATGTGAAATAAGCAAATAAAATGAAAATTATAACATCTTTAATAACATATCTCTTATTGAAACAATAACTAGAAAATTATACCACAAGACAAAATAATAATTATATCCAATTTATTTTTATTTAAATTTAATGACCAATCTTTCTTAAAATTTGAGTATGAAATTTATTAAAATTATAATTTCTTATTGTAGATATAAATTTAGTGAACTCGAAACTCCTTTGAAACTATAATTATGTCATTTATAATCTCATATAAACAAATATCATCAAACAAAAATAACTAAATTCGTAGTAAAAATAGTTTAAAAAGCCTATTTTATCGTTCAATATTTTAGCTTAACGGATAAAAGTAAGGTTTATCCGGCGGGCCCCCACGGAAAAAATGTAAGACCAAAAAAAAATGGGCAAATGTACGGCAATTTAAATGTGAAAAAGAAGTGTGGGTAAATATACGGAAATTTAATGACCGTTTGACATCAAAAACTTCGAGAGGACCGTTTGACTGTAATACGCATGCATATCTTTGTGTACCTTTATAACTTTCGGTGCTAAAAACAAATTTTCGATCACTCTCAATCCACTTCAAACCAAAAGTGGGGAATTACCCTCACAAACAAACAAGTAACATGTGGTTGTACAATATTCTTCTTGTAAAGATGTGAAGAGCATGGGAGTAATAAGCACTTTGTTACAGAGTATTTGATTCCTCTATATGTCACAGAAAGAATATTTAATTAGATGTTTATTGATTGTCTTAAAAATATTGTAGGATACTAGGAAAAAAGATGGAACTTCTCTGTAATCTTAATACTTATATATGTTGATAGTTTACAACTATGAACTCAATGTTCAATTCTTCACCCCTGAAGTTAATAAGTACATGAAATCTTCTTGTTTTTCCAAAAGGTTTTGCTTGGGATATGTATTTATATTTAGAATTTATATAAAAAAGGTTTTGGCTATTTTAAAAGTGTCTAAAATTTTGTGATGTTTCTTTGATGAGGAATCTCTAGAACCACCTACCACTATTACTATGTATCGAAGATTGAGATCTCAATATTAACAAAAAATAATGGATTAGGATAAAACAATATATTGTTGGGAAAAAATGGACTTGTCATAAGTTTCTTGCTAGGCATTCACTTGCGGGTTGTTGGCACTAGCTAAGGGTTTATAATGGCAGACAACCAGATTTGAACCTGGGCCTTGCCTAGGTAATCCTGATGAGTTACTGATTCCTCTAGATCTAAAAAAATGGACTTGTCGAAAAAATTGAATTTATCCATTTATTAATCAATTCCATTCTCAACTTATTCCATGTTCACCCTCTTTGAACTCTACTTTAAAATCCCAAAACCAATAGTATTGAATAACTAGTCATCGAATTGCATATTTTCTAATGAGGCTTCATAAAAAATTGATGAGTCAAATTTAGTATAAAATACATTGAAATCAATTGAAATAAACCCTACAAATACTATAGATCAATTCAAAAGAATAATAATAATAAAACATGCATCCATGGTGTACAATCTTAACTAATCAATTTCACCAATCCAAAAGCAAAATAAAAAAGTAGGTTTGATTGTTAATATTGAGATCTCAATCTTCGATACATAGTAATAGTGGTAGATGGTTCTGGAGATTCCTCATCAAAGAAACACCATTAGTTGAAGAATCAACACTCTACAACTGGTTGGTTGGTGGAAGATCCATTAGTCATTCTGGGTTTCCCTTCTCTATTTCCTTAGGGGCCATGATTGTAACCTCTCAGTGATATAATATGTTAATCTTGTAGCAAAATGAATGTCTTTTTTCGATGCATTTCAATGTACTATGTGTGTGCCATTGTTGTTCTTTATGTTTTTCTTATGAATATATATGTATTGTCACACTTGAAAACATTTAAAACTTACATTTGGTATCAGAGCAAGGTTACTAACTTTAAGGGGACACCTTTTTTGCTAGGGTTTATCTTGTTCTTAATAGAGCAAGTTTATCATGGGTCTGTGATAAACCTAGTTTTAGTGGGGACTTTGCAGTTGTGATTCTTCTATGAAAGAGGATGGTGAGCAATTCCATACTCAATATTGAGAAATTTGATGCTCAAACCTTTGAGCTATGGAAGCTCATGATGGAGGGCCTTCTTCCAGACAAAGAAGAGTGAGTTGTTGTGGATCATGGTACTACACCTACAAGTATGATGATAGTAGACTAGATGAAGTTGGATAGGAAGGAAAACATTACAATCCAATTGTGTTGTTCAAATTTAATGTTACTAAATGTCTCAGGACAAGCTATAGCAAAAGCATTATAATATAAGTTAGGGGCTTTGTATCAAAATAAGCCCCTAGTAAAGAAACTTTTCCTTCAAAAGAAGTTGTATCTCATGAGGATGAATGACACTGACTTGGCGATAGAGCATCTCAATGCCTTTAAAATTGTAGTAAGTTAGTTGTTGTATGTTGATATTAAATTTTCGAAAGAATATAAGTGCATTACTCTATTGTGTTCTTTGCTAGATTCATCGGTTAGCCTAGTTGTAGCTATTGGGAGTAATGCAATAGCATTAAAGCTTAACAATGTAGTTGTATCCCTATTGTTGAAAGAAATGAGGGGGAAAACCATGGATAAATAGACCAAGGATGCCTTGCAGATAGATATCAAAACAAGTCTTCAGGGGGGAATCTAAATATAGATGCAGATATAAATGTCTAGGAAAACCTATAAGAAAATGTTGGACCTGAGGTAAATTTAGACATTATAAGAAAGGTTGTAGATAAAAAAATGTTGAGAAAACCAAGGGATCTGGTAATGTTCCTTCCATAGGGAGGAAATCCTCCTCTTAAGAAGGAGGGGATGTGTACTTGGCATCTACAAGTACACAGTCAGATCATGATGCATGGTTGATCGACTTAGGTGCATATTTTCACATGAATCTTCATAGGGAGTTGTTTTGTAAATATGAAAAGTATAATGGAGGCAACTTCTTCTTTGGAGGCGGCTCAACATCCAAAGTCACAGGATATGGAAGGTCAAGTTATTGTGTAAAGATAGAAGGCTTAAAACCCTTGCTGGTGTTCTTCATATTCCAAGTTTGGCTAGAAACTCGATATCTATTAGTAAGATAAGTGATTTGGGTGTGTAGGCTATATTAAAAAGTGATATATGCAAGATGGTTTGAGGAGAAATGGTGTTGTTGAGGGGAGTTCGAATTGGAACTCTGTAAAATCTGTTGGGAATCGCTATTACTAATGGGTGTAATAGTATAGTTGTCCTAAGAATGAAATAAATAGAACTCCCACTCTTCTTGTAGAGAAGACAATTCTTTGGCATCAAAGAATGATACATATTGGAGAGAAGGGCCTCCATGCTTTGCATAGTAAAAGTATGGTTGAAGGTATCTCTAATTTTTCTTTAGATTTTGATTTCTATAAACAATGTGTATATGGTATAGAGAATCAAGTGAGAATATCATCTGGTGCTACAAAATAAAAAGAGATCCTAGAGCTAATACATAGTGATGTGTTTGGACTTGTACCTATTCCATCACTAGGAGAATCTATGTACTATGTCTCATTTATAGATGATTCCTCTAGGAAAACATGGTAGTAGTTATGGTAGAATAAATCTAAGGTTTTAAGTAAATTCAAAGAGTTTAAATCTCTTGTAGAAAACTAGACATAGAAGAAAATAAAAGTGTTGACGACAGATAATGGATGAGAGTTCTATGGGGTGGATTTTGAGTAGTTCTATAAATAGTGCATAATAGCATGAAAAAACACAACCGCATGCACACCTTAACAAAATGGAGTTGTAGAAAGGATGAACATGATGTTGATGGAAAAGCAAAGATGCATGCTTAATGGTGCATGCATAGAACATAAATTTTTGGTAAAGGTTGTAAGTATCATGTGTTATTTGATCAACCAATTACCTACATCAACACTGGTTGATAATATTGCTCATGAGGCATGCATTGGTAAGAAACCCTCTCTTGAACATGCCAAACTTTTTCACTGTGATTCTTATGTGCATGTTCCAAAGGAGAAAAGGAGAAATATTGACAACAAAGTAGAAAATTGAATCTTTATTGGTTATAAAGATGGAGTAAAAGTATACAAACTTTGGAATCTAATGACAAGGATGTCTATTTATATTTGTGATGTGATCTTCAAAGAGGTTAAAATTATTGTCAAACAAGAAAATGAACCAAGAGAAGGAGAACTAAAGAAAATATAGTTTGAGCTGGAGAATGGAGAATACTTTGACTCAATGGATGAAGATGAGTTAAATGAATCAGCTAAAGAGGAGGGAGGAACCATAGGCTCTAGTCTTGAAGATATTTGTTTTAGTAAGAAGGAAAAAGAAAGGTATATTCCACCTGATTTTTATTCTTCCTTTCTTTTATATGTTATTAATGATGATATTAGATTCATTATTAGAGAGGCAGTTTAATTCTTAGGAAGGTAAACTCTGGAAGAAGGCCATGGATAAAGAAATGGAGGCCTTGGAAAAAAATAAGGTATGGGTCTTGGTTAAATTACTTGATGGAAGAAAACATGTTGGTAGAAAATGAGTTTTCAAGAGAAAGATCAACGTAAAATTCCAAGTGAAGTATAAGGCTCACTAGTAGCAAAAGGCCCATTCTCGAGTGGAATGATTGATTTTGGTGATATTTTATCTCATGTTGCAAAATTGACTTCCATTAGATTTCTATTGTCTTTTTTTGTTTCATTTGATCTTGAACTACAACAAATGAGTGTAAAGTTAATGTTCCTACAAGGGAAACTAGAAGAAGAAATCTACATGAAACAACATGAAGGATAAGAAGGAGTTGGTTTGCAAGCTGAAAAAGTCCTAAATGGCTTAAAGAAATCCCCAAGGATGTGGTATCAAGAGTTTGATACTTACATACTTGAAAGAAATCCCCAAGGATGTGGTATCAAGAGTTTGATACTTACATACTTGCACTTGGATTTGTAAGAAGCAAGGTTGATCATTGTGTCTATTCCAAGTAGGTTGGTGATGACTTTATTTATGTAGTATTATATGTTGATGATATGTTGATAATAAGAAATAACAAGGATATTATCAAGGAGGTTAAGTATCAACTATCCTCTCATTTTGACATGAAGGATCTTGGTGCTGCAAAATTTATTTTGGGCTTGAATATTAAAAGAGATCATGCAAATAAGAAACTTTGGTTAAACAAAAGTAAGTAATTTGAGACAATTTTGCAGAGGTTTAATATGTAGGAATATAAACCGGTCAAGGTTCCTATTCTTGTAGGTGCAAAGCTATCTGCATAACATTGTTCCAAAACATAGGAATAGGTAAAGGACATGCCATGTGTTTCCTATGCCAATGTTGTTGGTAGTTTGATGTATGTTATGATCTATAGCAACCTAGATATTTCCCATATAGTGAGAGTTTTGAACATATATATGTCAAAACCAGTGAAGGAGCACTAAATAGTTGTAAATGGGGTCTTTATGTATTTGTGTGGCACTACAAATTATGCAATCTACTACCAAGGAATACCTAGATCAGATATAATGATAGATGTACATGACTTTGTTGATGTAGACTAAGTTGGAGATCTTGATCACATAAGATCTACAAGTGGTTATGTGTTCAACCTATTTAGAAGAGCAATCAATTGGATGATCAAGAGGTAGGTTGTAGATACACTTTCAACTACATAATTTGAATACATGACAACCACCCATGCAAGTTAGGAAGAAGTATGGTTGTAGAGATTGTGTTTAGGTTTTGATTTTGTACAATAAGTTGTAAAGTTAGATTGTGACAATCAAAGTGCAATCTTTCTGGCAAATAACCCTACTTATCATTTAAGAACATTTAAGAACATCACAAATTGAATTTTATAATGCAATATTAATGAGGAAGGTATCCTAGAAATTAACCTTATATGATAGTTGTCAAATGAGGTGAGAGGAGGATGTATAGTAAATAGAGGTGAGCAACAAACAAACAACACATCATTACTGCAAATTTCTTCCCTACATCATCAATGCACCAAGAGAACCGAGGTGTAGTATGTAGCCCAATATTGAAAAGATTCTAACATTCATTCCATTAGGTGTAGTATGTAGCCCAATATTGAAAAGATTCTAACATTCATTCCATTCATAACACTACCGTCATCATAGCCAACCCAATATAATATTTGGTACAAAACTAAAAATAAAGTAATAACAAATTTAATGTTGGCTAAATAATAGTCATTCACAAATCTTTATATATGTAAAAACACACTATATAAATAAAATCATCTCAATGATCAAAAGAAGAGGAATCCTAGGGAATTTTTGCTAGAGGGCAACATTGGCCATGTAAAATTCTTTGACACCTTTATTAGTTGTTTTCTAACAACCCACAATATCAATGGTGAGTTGCTTGATACCCATGGCTACTTAATGCATAAATAATCTCACCATATTATATCCATCTTAACTTGAGATGTTTTAAACATTAATATATTTGCATTCTTGTTCTTTTTTTTATCCCTCAATGATTAATAGATCTAAAGTTAAGATAGATATATGTTATCTCTACTTACAACATATCAAAATAAAACAATAAATAATTTAAATACCATGTTTTGAGTATGATAAAAATGTTTGATGAAATTTTTAGGGGTTGCAGGATGGGGAGGGGTTCTCTTTGGCCCCGATGAAATCTTAGAACTTGTCTATTTTTGGGGATTAGGGGAAGATACCAATAACATGGCAGAATCTTTGAGTCTCTGGCAAGGCCTCACCCAAGCCCGAGAGCTAGGCATCAATGAAATCTCAGTGATAGGAGGCTCTCGGCTCCTAATCCAAGCCTTTCTCACTAACGCATTACCAAATCAAATGAAACTTTGGCAACTTCTCATGAAAATCCAACGACTCGCTAAATCCTTCCGAAAAAATTATTTTTTCCTTATACTCCGGCATTTAAATGGAGAAGGGGATCAGACAGCGAAAGCCGCCACTCCCTTGAGCAAGGGGCTCCTCTCACTCAATGGGACCTTATCCTTTCTCCCAATCCTTTAATGATCTAAGGTGGGTGGCTCGTAGGTTGTACCGTACCAGGGCGCAGCCGGACGATTCTCCTCCCCTCGTCCCGATTTGTGTCATCACCTTAGCACCTGACGTCTCCCTTGTGCGATGGTACTTCTCCCTCCAAGTTGCATCACTCCACACACTCTTGCATGAGACTACCCTCACGTCCCTCAATCAGTCTAGTACCAAGGCCATCTCTCTCATGCAAGGCACTTGCTCGAGGTCCCTCCAAATCATGGCTTCGCATGCTCATCCTGTAGTTAAATTAAGGGTGGCAGAAGCTTGCAACTCAACCTTATCCTTGGACGAACGTATATCTTGCTCGACTCCTCTTGCATGGTCCCTTTCCCTTCATATGTTGTCATATTATCCCCCAACCTGTCGAATGGCCTCCAGCTCTGAGTCTGTTGCTCCTCCCATTCCCCGCCTTCGCTGGAATAGGAAATTCGCAAGCTGAAGCATAAACTAAGCGCGCACAAAAGGTTTCTTCTCCGGCTGGATGGGGAAGGTGGAAAAAGGGTTGAGATGCTCGAAGAAGACCTAATTCAACTCAGGGAAGAAGCTGTGAAGGCTCTCACACAAACGACACAATAGGTTAATGAAAGAATTGATGATTTAGAGTCCAGGATGGAAAAGATGGAGCTTCAAGCCGCTGGGACGACCCTCCAGCAAGACGTAGGGATGAAGGTATCGCTAAATGAAGGTCCTTCGAACTCGTAGCAGCAAGTGTAACTATGTTCTTGTCCTCTCTTGGATCTTGACCAGTTTTGGTTACTTTGAAGATACATTGTTTGTAGGTTTTTAACTCCATCAATTTTTGGAATCTAAGACATTTTAGACATTTCTGGGCTCTGTCTTATGGCCTCTATATATATAATTTTGAACTTCATGCACAGGAAGTATGCCTAAATTTTGTAGATATTTTCACAGTGGTCATACCACTACTATATTGATATATACTCCACTTTCTTGTAAAAATAATAATAATAATAATAATTATGAAATTTTTTATTATTTAACACCAAAAGTTCATAAAAGATAGTTTCACTCTATTAAACCTTTATATGGAAAAAGTAATACATATAAATGTCCTTGTATGCCTTTATTTTTTTTTGGCACTTTCATTACTAACCGTGCACATTTACAATCACTCTCAATTCAACCCAAAATGTGAGAAAATTACCAAAAAGAATGTGCACATTGTATCTATTACCATTAGCTACTTATGGTTTATCATAATGATGTTGTGTCTTTGTTTTCTTCAAAAAAATTATAGGGTATTACGACTATTTATCCAAAGATAGCACAAAAGTGTCGTTAGTAAGGGAGAAAGACAATGCTAAAATAGAGGGTAAAAAATATTGCATTAGACTTGACATATTGGTATCCATAGATTGTATTGAAATATTACCAACAGAAAATTTTACTACAACTAGTGAAGTAAAATCTTAGCAAACATTAAAACATCAATAACCAGAGACTAGATTTCAGTAAAACATTAAACTAAATATACATTTCAATTTTCAAAATCCAATTTATGTTATTGATGTGTTGTTTATAAATTGACACGTTGTTGTCATTAGATTATTTGATTATATTGTTGACCCATGCCATATAAGTTGGTAGAGTAGCATAGTGCATGCAAAATAAGTGTGCTTATTCCGTAGAGCATTACATGGAAAACAATTGTGCCATTTACTATGTTTTCTTTCTTTTCTGTTTGGTTCTAAGTCTCTCAGATATTTTGAACATTCATGTTAAGCCTCTGAACTTCCAACTGTTAATGTTTGTAGCATCGGACATGTACTTTCGCACAGGTTTAAGTGTCTAGATGTGTGGAAGTCGTTGAAAGCCTTCTATCTTGAGAATTTATTTTAATTAAAGAAATTATAAAAGCAAAGTGTTTTTATTAGAGTTGAGTTTTATTTAAAGAAATGATTTAATTAGCATTAGTGAATTAAATAATAGTCATTGATCTCAAGTGAGGTGATAAATCATCTTAGTTGTCAATCACTTTGGAGATTAAGGTTAGGTCATAATTTCAATCTTATAAAAACAAGGCTAGGGTAAAGGAGAAAATGTTTTCACACATAAATAGAAAAGAAGGACTTTCGCTAGTGTGGAGTCATTCGAGAGTCTAGAAGCAAAGAATGAATTTTTCTCAGAGGATTGGATCATGAAGAACTGTGATTCAAGGAAATCTTGGATAAGTGGAGAAGGACTTCCATCTAGAGATTAGGTTAGGGAGAAGAGAGAACAGAGGTAGTCGCAAGTGGGTTTTAGCAGATGTGAGTCGCGGCAACAGAGTCGAGCCATAGAAAGTTTGTCATACAGTGATTGAGTGTGTGTACATGGGTTTCAATGGAGACAAGAACGTATATGTGGGTTTTCTTAAGGAAAGGTGCATACATCTCAGGAAATGTGAAAGTTTGATATTGTACAGTAGACGAAAAGTTGCTAGGGTTTTGCAGGTGTTGTCTAAGGTTTTATGTATTTCTCTGTGGGAATTTTTCACATGTACAGGAGCCCTTGTAAGATTTGAAGTTATTTGAATGATAAGCTTAGTTGATGGGAAAAATATATTTGTGTATTGTGGTTGATATTTTTGGTTTCTAGTATTACTTTCGCTATATTTATTTGAGTTCCAACAAGTGTATGTTATTTTATGAGCTACTAATTTGATATACAATAAGGACATCACTAGATAACAAGATACCTAGGGATAGAGTAAGGGATTTCAACATGGTATCCGAGCTTAGTCTCTAAGAGGGATCCAATCTCAGGTTGCACAACAACATATCTATTAGATCTGAGTGACCAGGAGATAGTGTCATGAGAAAAATACATCCATTGGGACAGATTCCACCTATCCGACTGTGAAGACAGTTACAACCTCTTTGATAGCTTGACATGAGGAAGAGACTACTCACACCTCATATGGTCCTTTTCTGAGGCGATAAAAGGGGGAAAAATGAGAGGTGAAAGACTTACAAAAATTCTCTCTTAGGACCACCCACCCTGGGTATTGTCCTCCCTCGGCTTCTCAGGTGGCCAAAATGGCCCGAGGGTTGAAAAATATAAACAAGGAGATGAAAAACAACTCTTTGATTTTTAGGACAAAAAACTAATAAAATTGAACAACAAGTTGTTCACTCCTTTAAGGCCTTGGAAAAGGGTCCAAAATTGGTTCCTACAATAAACCGAGGTTTCAAACAATATCCCAGTGGATGTCTTATGCAAAATTATCGAACAACAAGAGTAAAAAAGTCTGTAATAAGATACATCCAAGTTTTTTCAAGTGGCTATATGTGACTAACAACAAGTTTTTCAGGACTTGTAAGGTGTGGGAACAAGCCCAAAATGGCCTGGTATTACCCGAAATTTCCCAGAAAGTGATCCCGAGACTTTTCTAAGTCTAAAAGGGGTCTAAAAAATAAAGAAAATCCTTTTAACAAGTTGTAACAACTATGTCAAGAGGATGTACTTGGATGCAACTTATAATCATCAAGATATGGAGTGGACTGATGAAAGGAAAGACTTTAAAATTGTATTTAATTGTGATTTTAAAGTTATTTAAACACAAGTAGTGGCTACCATACAGTTTTGAAGGTCCTCCCAACCAAGAAAAAGCCTATTATCCTGCAATTATTTCTAGTAGTATCAAAAGAGTGAGATTAGGTAGACCACGTGGTTAAAATGAAGAGTTCCCCATGCAGCTTGGAGGAGGGATTAGCCCCTTCTCATCACTAGCACTTTCGGGCTCTTAAAGCCACTTGGATGGAAGAAGGATACCTGCACAAAGGAAGAGGTTCAAGACACCCTTGAGAGAGTTGAGTATTCCAACCCAAGCTAAGCTAATCAACTTCTTAACCATGTGATTTACGAGAGAAATCAAGATCACTCAATTGATACCAAGTAGACAAATTACAAGGGGCTCTTAATGAAGATTCCCTGGATTTGACTCTTAGTAGTGTAGAAACTAAAATTGCATGAATTGAAAGACCAAGCCATCCATGTGATGAGATCACGTATTGCTTTCACAAGTGTGTCTCTTGGTCAACAAAATTTAATTCCATATAACTTATATAAGATATAAATGTGTATAAATATAAGCATAATAGATAGATAAGTAAGGTTTTTTTTTGTGTTTTGTGGGGTAGACCCTTGCCTTTGTTTTAAAGTTTTTTGCATGTTTTTGGTGTTTTTTTTTGTTGATTTTGAATGTTTCCTTTATGGGTAGTGACATGAAAGTTAGAAAAGGAGAAAATAAATAATGCAAGTGAATACCAGTTCACCCTCCTTACTAAAATTGATGTTAACCACAGTAGGTATGATGGCAGGGGAACCCCAACCATCACCCAATCACAAGGTTATACACCTTTTTTCCTTAATCTCAATTGACATGGTACTTGAATAGATTTAATCAAAGTTAAACTATACACCTGCACTATTCAACTCGAAGGAATGGGTTGAATCTCTTTGCGGACCGCATAGCCACCATATGCATGAGAGCCTCAACTAATTCCTTGTTTGGGGAATTGAAACTATCTAATAAAAATAAATGAAATGACGAAAGACAAAGATGGAATTCAGATTGTTTATGAATGGAAAATTACACAAAAAACTCAAAAATATTTTACAGCAACATGTTATAATAACATTGAAACTTGTGCAAGGTTTGTGTAACTGAATGAAATGAAAATAAATGTGAAATTGAGACTGGGGGAAGGATTATATAGGTTTCTCCTTATGTTTTTTTTTGTTGTCTGTTGGCCTCTTTGCCTCAAACAGGTCTTCAATTGGTTTTTGACCGCTTAGGAGAAGAAAAACAAGTAGTCGATTATATCCTAATAGGCAAGCAATGAAATTTTAGTGATTTGTGCAACACCTATGCATTTGTGCCATGGCACAACCATTTCCCAATGCTTGCTAAAATTTTCCCCAAAAGGCCTCTCAAAAATCATTTAAAAAACATGCCCTATGAGCATATCTGTGGGATTTCCTAGTGCAACACGTTGATATCTGTGACTTTCCACACTGCAACCTGCGAATTCCCTCAAAATTTGTGAAAAATAAAATAATTTCGTGTTTTCGAGAAAAAATTTCCGTTGGGCTTATTTCCCAATGACCCTTGCCCATACACAACGAAATTTAACTCCCCAAACCTCTTTGGGAAGATATAAAAGAACCATGGAGGGAAAAGGAGAGGTCAAGACCCTTTATGCAAAGTTAAGTTGCTAGCTTCTTGCAAGCCTCCCTTCCCTATAATTCTTTGAGCAACATCCCCTCTACTCTGGAAACTCCTTTTCCAACGCTTCTTTCTCATTTTATGTGGCTATAGGGTGTCTCCTTATCTCTATCTGAGTCATTGAAGGAAGATTAAATCGATTGAGTTGATGCTTGAAGATTCTTGGAGGAACCTAGAAAGTTGGCTTCAAGACGGTGCCTAAGGATGGACAAGGTTGTAACTTACCTTTTCCAC
>CBVK0102036633.1:0-10940 GCA_900067695.1 Picea abies | reverse complement strand
ACACTATTGTCGCTAGGGGGTTGGGGTTAGGGGCAACGCCCTCGAAGATAATATTTTTGGGAAAATGCCTTATAAAATATTGTAATTTCTTAGTCAATCTGGACTATTCATTATTAGGTCGTGGATCTGACAGTGGAAGTTATGTTGGAGATTTTTTTCCCTAGAAGGCAACCCTATTTTATGGGGGCACTTTATTACAGTCAATTATAGATTTATCGTTGGTGGTTTATGGACCCATGGTATTGGGTAACCCATGGTATTTTTCCATGAGATTATATGTAATGAAGCCTATTTAAAGGTTGTGTGTTTGAGAGAGTGAAGAAGAGGTTGCAACGAATGTGATGTAGATTGTATTCATTCATTTCATTGGATGGAACAAAGGAAGGATTGGTTGTTTCTCCATGGACGTAGCCCATATCAAGTGAACCATGTATATTGGTGTCTCTCTTGTATTTTGTTTTTCTGTATTTTATTTCCGCATTCATTTTGATTTTTTATTATAATTATTGCTCTGTGATACTATTCCTAACAATGTGAACCTATATTCTTGTGGATAAGTTACTTGTAATGGATTGGGACCACTTCATATTTTTTAACTCACTTATTTCTCATGCAAATAAAGGAAGGAGATTCCATTCTTACATTCATTCATCCATCACTTGTATTATATATGTGAGGAGTGGAGCACACTACTTCCTCTCTCTTGTGCATTGTTCTTTGTATTATCTCTATTTGTCTTGGTGTGCTAGGGTTCTTCGAGAAGTTCAAGGGATATTCTGGGGTTGGGGTTTAAACCTAAGGAGGCAAAGAAGCTAGGTTTTGTCATAAACTGTAGAGCAGTATCTTGTAGCTCTTGTGAGAAAAGAAGATAGGTTTGGAAAGTTTAGTATTACTCATTATGCTTGTTAAGAGGAGAAGAGAGGCATTTTTCTTGAGCCAAGGAGGACTTTTTTATGATGTTGCTAGCTTGTTGAGGATTCTTGGAGTGACCAACTTTGGTTTGGAGTGATTCCTAGTTAGTTGTTGGTGGCTAGCATTTTCTTGGTTTCCCTAGATAAGGTTTTGGCAAGCTTGATATTGCACTGACTTGTGATAAGTTGTATGTACATGTACTTCATCTCTTATATATAAATGGAGTGTTTCACCTGTCCAATCAACATGTACTTGCATATTTGAACTTCAGTTTGTATTTTCTTCTTGATTAGGTATTTTCCAACACTTTTTGTTTATGCTAATTTGACATAACATAGGGCTAAAATAGTAAGTGAATTAACATATATCTTGAAGATAAATAGGGTGGATTCACTGTTGTAAATTATGTTGAAATGGAGTTAATTTTGGATCTGTTATATGCATGGAAAAATGTGTCTTGAACATTGTAACATGTTGACATTGAAGTACACTTGTTTGGTATCTTCTCTTGGGATGCATAGTTGTTTGGATTGAAGTGAAGTGAATTATGCATTGTTGTTTGCTACTATAATTATATATTCAGATTGGTTGTAAGGCTCAAAGCTCTCATATATTAGATCTAAGAAACCTCTATTGAAATGTGAATTTCTTAATTTGCATTAATTGTCCTATATCAAAGATTTATGCAGTAAGAGTGGCAAATAAATCCTTAGAGAAGTCCCTATCCAACCTGTCACAATCTCACGAGGAACAACCATACAAGTAGCATTTCTAGTAACCAACACACAATCTATCAAAGCATAAGGAGAAAAAATATTTTGAAAATGATGCCCAAACATATCTTGGAACCAGAAGGGTCCTTTGCAAGAGACCCATTTTCCCTGTATAAATCAAGAACCATGTTTGCAACGGCCTTCCTCTTCAAGAAGTTGAAGAATAATTTGGAGCCTTCATCCCCATCCAGAATCCACTACAAATGGGAACAAACCTAGGTACCTCTAGGAATGTAGCCCTCACCTCGTCAAACAACGATTCCAACTTCACAGTGTCCTCTTGAAGAGCAACATTATGAATACCTCTTCAAAAAAGATGCAAACCTCCTCAAGTCTAAGTGGGGACTCCCACAAGTCCTTTATCCATTTACGAGCCATCCTTCAACCATGTCCTCTCATAAAATTAACAATGTGATCAAATGTAGCATCCCACATAAGGATCCAACCCTGAGCTCCTATTAGCCTAGGAGAAAGGTTCTAGACTCTCTATGCTAAGGCACAAAAATCCTTAAACTCCAAACGTGACACATTCAATTTAAACAAAGTTGGGGAGGCAAATCCACCAAGTGGCCCATGGTGATCAAAATTTGGATAAGAAAATGGAAAAAACATATCACATCCATGAACACATGTACAAGGTAAAGCTTGCCTGAAAAGCACATGTCCTCCCATGGACCACAAATCCAATCCAACCAAGCTTGTACCCTATCATGGCCATGCCTATAGTTGGTCCAAGTGAACCTACAACCATAGTCAAGCCATTTTTGTTTCCAATTAGGATCAAACCTTTAAAGCACAGCCTTGCAACAGGCCCAAGCCTACTTCTTAGAACCATTGATCACAAAACATGTACCACCACATTGATCAACCTCCCACTCCACCATGTTAAAGTTTCCCCCCAACAATCCACTTTGTAATGGAAAGAGAATAAGCCATCCAATATGAAAGTCTCTCATGCTCTAAACTGAGGTTAGTAACACAAACAAGACAAAACCCAAGATCTTGCACCAAGAGTGTGACCCAAACACACTGGTCCTCAAGATCCAAACCATGAGCTACCATCAAGTTCTACAAATAGGATGAAAGGGCAATCACCACCCCCAAACCCCCCTAGCAATGGATCTGAAGCCAAAAAATGACCATTCCAACAATAGTTCATCCAATTCTAAAGCTCAAATCTAGTCGACTTGACAACCCACAAGAGAATCACATCCAAACAGAATGTTACAAAACACCACAAATTATCTACGTTCAATTGGGGATTGTCATCCCTCAAACATTCCAAGACAATAAAGAGAGCTTCATTCCAAAGGAAAATGAAGTCCTTAACTATTGAACCAGTTATCTGTCTCCGACCCCTCCAACTTTGGAGTACAACAAGCATGAGGGTGAACCATCACATCCTTTTGGGATTCCACCCGCCGCATAGGGATCAAATCCCCTATTAACTTGTTTACACGGTGAACCATCACATCCTTTTGGGATTCCACCCGCCGCATAGGGATCAAATCCCCTATTAACTTGTTTACACGACCAGAAGAGGACCCTCCTCCTACTTGTTAGAATTTCCCTTCCATTCGGCCTCAATCTTCGTGACATTAGGCCCAAGATGCACCAAACCATCCTTGATCACGGGATCAAGGTTTTGAGGCACACAAGGTTGCCCCACCACCAAGGAAAAACCATTGACCTAGGTTACACCACTGAGTCACTAGGGGCCTTTGTCAAACCCACACATGTACCACCAGAGGAAGAGGCCCCTACTCCAATACCAGCGATCATGGATGGACCACCACCCCCAACTCCCTAACCTGAAGCCATAAAGGTAACCCATGTCCCTATGCCCTGAGAAGAAGGGGAGTTGCAACACCACCCTTACTCACAACCTCAGGCATCTTGGGTTTGCGAAGAGGACAATATCTAATCAAGTGACCCTAAGCTTAACATGCAAAGCGAGCATTCAAAATGTTAAGGTACCAAGCCTTCTACTCTCTAACTTCATTAATGATGAAAACAAAAATAAAGGGGGGAAAGTTTCTACTTCAGATCCACCTCCACACATACCCTCGAATTTGCCTAAAACAAATTTTGGCATTCATATGGACTAAGGAACTTGCTAAACCTACAGGCGAACGGGTTGACAAAAAGGCACAAGTTAATGGCAAGGCTAAAAAATCTAACAAAGTAGATAATGGGCATGGCCACAATCATCTGGATTGAAATACACCCACTAATACTGAGCATAAGCAAGACTACTAGCAATATTCCAGGGTCCAAATTGTAGCACATGGTAGGCTACAACATCTAAGTTAAACAACAGGCGGACATACTTCAACCCTGATACCCAATACAAGTTCAAGGACCCCTTGTCCTCCCAATTTAAGAAGTACCATCGGTTAAAAGCCTCCTCATCTAGGAAACGGTGCAAAAAGAAGAGAATGACCCCCCTATTCTCCAAATGCATGCACCTCTCAAAATATTTCTTATTGTCAGTGAGGAAGAAGTTAAAATCCTCGAGATTAGACAAAGTTTTGGCACCATTATTCACTAAATGTTGTTAAGGGATTTTAGTGCCCTTAACTTGCAGCTCCAGTATATGCTGCACTAGCTTCCTCAAGGGAACAAGCTTGTCATTTCCCAACTCCAACCCACACCCACAATTGCCAATGCAGAATCTCTAGACAGAGACAATCCCAAAACCATTCGGGGCAGGGTTAGCACTCTCAATCCATAAAGGCACCTCAACTGGCATCGAACTGGCAATCAACTACCTTGACATGTTGCAATAAGTAGATAAGCTAGTTAATCCTAGGTGAGGCATCTTTTACCTAACAAATGATGGTTACTCCTGGATTGATTTTCGTACATCAAGGAGAAATTGAAGACTAGTCTTTGAATCCAAAATGAATAGTTCGCATGATTTATTTCACTGCCCTCGGGGTATGTATGTAACTAAGCAAGTCAGTTATGAGCTCAAAGGTTTGAGAAAAAGGAATTTCTTGTTAGAATATGAATGAAAAGTTACTCTACAATATTTTTCCTACATTCCTTTCTTGCACAACCCTTTCTTATTTAGCACTACTTCATTGCATAGTTACCAAGTTTCAGTTTTTCAATTCGAAAAAATAATCGAGTATACCTCTTAGAAGCACTACAAATCCTATAAGTTTCCTTCCAGACTGTACAAGCCAAGCAGCAAAGCAAAATTTTATAAGTTTCCCTCCATAATGTACAAGCCAACCAGCAGAATGTACAGGCCAAGTGCAAAGTATTATGTAAACACCATATTATTTATACAATTACAGAAACCAGAACAACAAACTACATTATCAGGACATGCAGCATAGAATTCCAGTGACCAATCCTCTCGTATAAGTAGCATCCAGCGTCATTGCTATATGCAAGGCCATGGTATCACATAGATCTGCATCATCCTCCTGTTCTTGAGAATAGGTTGTTCTCCACAATGCAAGCACCTAGACAATGCATTCTTTACCATTTCAAAGCGCCGAAGCTCCTTGGAAAATGCTGCACCATGCAAGACGTGCCAAACGAATCGAATTATACCAAATTATTTGCAGACCAAATCAATTTTCCAAAATTTCGTAATGTTTAGGTCGATTCGACCAAATTTGGTAACCATGCTTCATTGTCAAGACTCCGGACTCCATCCAGTGTGTGCATGTGTGTTCTTTGTTACACATAATCCCACATAAACACAATGATTTCCACTATGGGAGTAAAACATGCTACACCTACTTGATGCACATCTTAGTGATGACGAAATTATAGATCATGAATCCATGCCCAATAATTTTTATTCGAATCTAGACCCTCCAATTTTCAGAAGCACTTAGCTGTGAACCTCAGATGTCCCAAAAGCATGTAATATACTATATACTTTTATAACATAGAACTACTTGTCCAACAGAAAAATACAAGAATGCAACAGCCAACATTTTTGTAGAAACTTGTGTGGTCGATAAGATTGCAACAATCTCAGTTTAGCCATGATAGCACATGTAAGTTCCATTTCCATTGACTGTCCACTTTTTGCCTTCATATAATGTCAGATGGAAATCTAGGAGTTCGCCACAATTGCAATATACATTCACGGGGATGGATTTTAGGTTTACTCTCAATGGCATTAACATTGCAACACAGAATCTCATTATAGCTACAAGATTACAGACAGTATAAATAATTATATATTGACAACATAATATCTACATCCAACAATGTTTTATTCAGACAAATTGTCCTTCCAATATCATGGTAAATATTTCTCCGATGATATATCTAACAAGGTCGAAGACTGAGCCATGTATCATGTACACCAAAGTAACAGTCTAGCATTCTACTTTCTGGCATGCTGCAAGGCATTGAGGATGAGACCCGTGCTTCTTTGATAAAATTTGTTCAAGCTTATTTACCATCACATCATTACTGAATGCTCAAGAATTTAACAAAACTACATTTGTTATTTCAGGAAATTTATCTTTGATGGCAGCTTGAATACCCACACCAATTTGATCTGGACCATTGTATTTCACGTGACAAATTTCACCTTCAATAGAAATCACTTCCACTGAGCCACCATAATTGTGTATTGCTGGCCTCAGCATGTCCAAGTGAGAATTAACAGACTGCAATATAGACAGTAATATCACGACGTTAAAGATATATTTTATCATTATAACAGCCACAAACGTAAGAATGAGACAAGTGCTACTCTCTGACAAAATAAAACAACCTGCTTCGAAATTCAGAAATATGCAAAAGCCTTTGATGTTCATACCTCTACTGTTGCATGGATGTTTTGCTGATCAACTTGACGGATCTCTTTTAATACATCTCCAAATTTCTCCTTCAAAACTCTTTCAATTCCCATTTTCATTGTAGTGGTAGAGCTAGGACATGTCCCACATGCTCCTGTTGTTTTGTCCAAAGTACAAATTTTAGAACTGTAATCACAAGCTATGAAGAACCCCAGTTGAATAAAATGACAAAATGCTGATCAAACTGGGATCAAGGATAAATATTAAAGGCAAGTAGAGCCACAATCAATTTGTAATATGATTCAACTCATGAGAAAGATAAAGGAACAAAAGCAAGCGAGAATATAAGTTTTAGCACAAGCGATGATGGGTATTTTCTAATATGTCGATGAATTTTGATCCTAATTGTTACTATAATGGACAAAAAACAAGGGAACAAAACACATTCCATACTAATAGAAATTTGAAGTTTCGATTGAAAACTAATATCAAAACAACCCACCATATATCTAATAGACAAGAAGATATACTAACAAAAATATACATCGATGATGGGTATTTCCTGATATGTCAATGAATTTTAATCTTAATTGTTACTATAATGGACAAAAGGCAAGGGACAAGTCACAAAACACATTCCATACTAATAGAAATTTAAAGTTTCTATTAAAAACTAATATCAAAACAACCCACCATATATCTAATAGAACAGAAGATATACTAACAAAAATATACATCAATATTGCAGAATTTCAGTCTATAAATAAATGGGAAATGCTTAGTAAACTTGATGCCATGGGTGAAGGATAATCACAAAAGAAAAATCCAGCAACCAGAGTATTAGAGAACAGAATGTTGATAGTCAATTACAATCAACCATTTTTCTAGGACTATCAGCGATTTTCAAAAGTATAATAAACTCCATATCAATAACATGTAAACTATGCATTCCTTGGTACTTTAGATATGTCTTTGTCAGACTCTGTTTTATGCAAAAACTCCGAGTGACAGACAAGGAGAATTGTCATGCCACTTTTTTCTTATTTATTTTTCAGTTTCTATGTATAAGCATCCCATATATTGTGAGTGGAAAACCAAAGACCAAAGTTTCCAGAGGCAAGGAGATCCACCTTTCTGAAATTGCCATAAAGCTAAGTCACATGACACAGGGGCACAGGACACGGAGGATACATGGATACGAGTATCCAACACAGGACACATTGACCCCAGAAACAGGGCACAGGGGACATGTTCTATATATATATATATATATATATAATTACAAATTACAAATTACAAATATAAAAATGAAATATAGAGATAAAGATCCAATTTTTTTTAAATTAGAACATTTACAAAATATTAATACAATTAGTTACTACATCAATGATGATCAAACACACAAGAAATTAGAATATTCAATACACATGTCATAAGTATAAGTTCAGAAGTTAGAACCATAAAATGAAGTTTTCCCATTAAGTCACTTGATGTCATCAAAATCAAAGTGTATTACATAGATATTGAGACATTGATACTATAGGTTGGAATGCCAATGGCAAATCCAAAATAGGATAGATACTAAAATTGTAGATAGAAGAATACATTGATACTATAGGTCGGAATGCCAATGGAAAATACAAAAATAGGATAGATACTAAAATTGTAGATGGAAGAATCTCATAGCTCGTCAGTGTCAATAGTCCTCTCCATATGTCAGAATCATCCAAATCCCCACCACTACCACTGCTCTCTCCTCCATCCTCCTCCTATATATCCAATCCAAGATCACATCTACTGGTGAGGAGGATGACCCCTTAAGAGTATCACCATCATAAAAAGTGACCAGTTTCAGCACTAGTTCATTAAAATCCAAATAAATTAGACACATACCAAACACATGCCGAACACCAAGGTGCAAAAAGGACGTGTTTCTTGATGATATAGATTTGGACAGCAATATTGAGTTGGCATTAGCCAACAAGACACATGCCAAACATGTACCGGACATGTGTCCTATTGTGTCACATGTCCAACACACAGGATACGAACACGGGGCCCCTGAGGGACATGTCCTGTTACTTAGCTATAAAGACATTTTAATATTTAAAATCTATGGCCAGAGGATGTAAATAGTTCTGTAAGAATGAAAATGCAGTTATGGACAAAGGATAGTGAGTGACAAGTAGGACACACAAGAATTATGGGATTATTAAATCAACAGGGCCTTCAACAAAATAAGTGTTATTATTGAAATCATTTATGGGTCCCCACCTGGCAAGAGTTTCTAGAAGACCCTTAACCTCTAGAGTTTGATTATTACTCCTACTCAAGTAAAATTAAAGGCACCTTTGTGGCCAAGAGTATATGGAAATCTTGATAGGTTGTTAAGACAAAGCCTCTCTGGAAAGGCCACACACTAAGGGCAAGCCTATCCTTGAATGAACATTCTCTCAAGTGGTCACCTGTGCTGCTTCACAATAGTAAAACTCTTTTTGAGAATGCCTAGTTCTCGGCCCTTCCCCTGTTTAGAAGAGGTGTCGACAAGGTCACTGACTTATTTGACCCCCAAACCCGTGACTCGGTGCCATGGTCGGAATTAAAGGAAAAGTTTTGCTTGGCTAACCTAGACAAGTTAATCCTTAGGCACATCAAGGAGTTTGCTCTTGATAATCTTACGACTAAACTAGGCCTTCAGATGTCGGTAGAATGGTGGAGAGATTAGAGATGGAATAGAACAAAGGCCTTTAAAAAATACATGCCTGTTGACAAGTATAAATGGCTATGTCATAAACTTGTCCTGGAAGCTTCACTAATAATTTGTAGATTCCCACATCAAAGCAGAAAACTTGGCTCTTTAAGCTCTGAAGTGTGTGGAAACTTTTGATTGAGTCGAAGAAGGCCTTCTCTACGTAGTCACTTATCCTTGGAGAGCTGACTCTAGACCAGAGACTTATTAATTTGGGCGTGGCCCAATGGAAATGTCCCATATGTGGGAGAAATGAAACTTCGAAATAGTTGTTTTGGTTTTGAGTGTGCTAAATTTCCCTGTGATTGGGTCTCTAAGTTTTGTAAACAACTCTTCCTGGTCTCTATTTCCTAGAAAGTTGCCCTCTTGGGGGATAATATTCCTTTTTCCATTGAGTTCAATGCAACATGGCAACTTAAAATATAAGTTCTCTTCTTTATTTGGAAAACAAAGAATGAAGATTTGCTCAACATAGTAAATGCTTTCCCTGGTATGACAACTCTCTGATTTGTGCAAACCTTCACTCAAAAATTATTCTTCAACTCCAGATAGAGAAGGTGAATGTCCCACACTTGTGCCAGTTGATGGAATTCTAAGGGAGGGCAGTGGCACCCCACACTATGAACAGGGAACCTCCTTCAAATTCCCCTACCCCCTTGGCCCATTGTTGCTAGCCATAGTGATTTAAAGGGAGGCCTCACTACCATGTTGTTCTCATTGTCCATGAACGGAGAGAGAACCACCACAGTTTCCCTTCCCACCTCTACCATAGGAAGACAAGCACCCATGGCTTGCCTTCGCCATCTCTGAGGCAGAGAAGCCTCCCAAGCTGGAGTATGGAAATGATGAGTAGGAATCCATTTCTGCGATGGATGGATGGATGGGCATCACCTCCAAGGAAGATACGGTTTCCCTCCAATGGGGTAAGATACGGTTTCCCTCCAATGGGGTATGACTCCCTACACTAGACTTTTATTGTTTGTGTTAGAAATTCAACGGCAAACTAGAACAGAAATATTCTTTTAATTTTATTTACTACAGTAGATATAGATCAGCAATCAATTCAAAATTTCTGAAGTAAATCAATCACAGAAATAATATGGTGGATCTGAACATCACTAAAGAAAACAACTCTGAACTATATCTGAACATTAACTTGAACAAAGAACAGATAAGAAACAGATCTGAACATTACCTCAGCCAAAAACAAGGAACAGATTTACCTGATATACTTATTGCTGTCCTCTTTTCTGTATGCTCAGAAAAAGCTATAATGATCATGGATCAAACCCTCGGGTAGATCTCATCATGATCTATGTGAACAATTTTTTCCAAGTAGAACTTTAGGTAGATAAGGAAACCAACCAGCAAACCACTAGCAGCCCTAACAAACAAACTGTCCAAGAGGAGGGACTGCTACAGCAAAAAACAAATGTAGGGCTGCCTCAACAAAATCCTAAAGGCTGTAGGTACCATGCACAGGTGACAGCAGCAGACTAGGTGGCACCAGAAGCAATATGAAAGAGGAAAAACACCAGTAAAAAAGGTGGCAGAGGCTGGAGAGGAGAAGAGGGGGCCGCAGTCCTAAACCAGCAAGAGGACTGTCTAGGAGGATAGCCGCACCTCTAAACCAGACCAAGAAGGCAGCCGCAGCAATGAACCAGCCACCAAGGAGAGAGGCCGCACCACTAGACAGTAAGAGGACTGTCTAAAAAGGGCCGCACCACT
>CBVK0102036632.1:0-16323 GCA_900067695.1 Picea abies | reverse complement strand
TATGGCCTCTCATTGGAGAATGACTGTCGATGCTGCCAAATTTAACATGCAGTTGCAAGGTTTAGGAACAAAGGAGGAAATGGAGGAAATAGAGTTATGCCCCTCCTTGGAGATGTCACTGTTGACCTGCATGATATCTAGTACCAAGTGGATGCAATGTCTCATCAACTAATGGATGGCATTTCCTTCATGCATCACCAGATTGCAAAGATCCAAGCAAAGATTACTGCACACTCTGCCACTAGAGAATTGGGATAACAAAGGCTATTTGGCTGGTGGCCTTCCCAATTTAGTGTGATAGGAAAATATAAGTATACACATATGTTTATGTTGGGTCCTATATATGAGTTTTGATACCCATTTTCAACGTAATGTTTATACAGCGTGTTGTTGCAAATATATAGCAAAGTGAAATATAGTGTTTGTAGATTGCATGTATGACATATGAACTCAGGTTCTTGAGAGAAGGCAAGAACAGTATCAATATATCTCTCGGTCTCTATGTTTTTGTTTATAAATAAATAAAAATATCTTATTGAAAAAAAAGGCATCACAAAGACAACAATCACAATGGAAACCACAAAGCACATAGGCACCTCTAACCCATGTTAGTACTAGAGCTCTAAGAATTAAAAATTCTTTGATTTAACCACATGACCACAGTGATTTAACTTGGGTCTTTAGGAGTTGCTATACACAACAACTTTGAATTAAGAAGGCATCACAAAGACAAGAATCGCAAAGGGAAGCCACAAAGCACACAAGCACCTCTAAGCAATGTTAATACCAGAGTGAGTGAGGACGATATCACATCAACCCAAGGATTTACATTACTATACAGAATGTGATGCATGACTATGAAGAAATACGCCTCTTCATTTATAAAGTGAACAGGGGTTATCAATAGAGAGATAAATGAGAATTTTAGCATTGAGACTGAAATAAGGTACTATTACAATTTATATTTACCTGTACTAGTACCAAAGGGAGCATCTTGTACTACAATTGTTCTAGTGTTATGATCCTTAACCCTTAAACTTGAATCAAAAAAAAGATATTCAAAATGCTCAATACTTTATTTCTTATCAAAATACTCTTGCGGTGGGGCAACACCACACAATGATCCTTTTATGAAAGGGATCCACTCCTATTCACTTACCTCTTAAGGTAGGGCGACCTCTAAATGTGCTAAGCTCCAAATACAATAATCCTCCACACATGCCCATAAGGAGAACTCCATCCTTATTTATAGCTAACTAGAGAATCTTCCTCATAACCACCTCCTAACTACCTATTGGACCTTCTTTTATAAGGACTCATTATATTTATTCCATGCTAACTAACTAGTGGGTCTTATTTAATAATAGTAACCATAGTGGACTCAGTCCACTTTAGAATGGCCACCATAACTATACCATTACTACTCTAGTGGGCCCTTTGACCCCCTCATTACACCCCTCGAGAGGATCCCAACACTCCAACCTACTTAGGAAAGCATTGCCCTCAATGCTTGTAGTGAGGATGTACAACCATAAACTAGGGTCCCATGGAAAATATGCAAGCTAAAAACCGGTAGTCATAACCTTCTCTTGACTTCCCTCAATGATGTTCTCTACATAAGGTGGAGTAGAGTCATCAAATAGAAGGTGAAAGTAATGTTCTCTACATAAGGTGGAGTAGAGTCATCAAATAGAAGGTGAAAGTACTTGTCATCCCATAAATGACAACTCTCCATATACCAATCATCAGTGATCACAAGCATCCTCTAACTCATACCAGGCATGTATATCGCTAGTATACTCCCTTTGGAAGATAGGATACATCACACCAATGATACAGCTCTCCTTAAATTCACATAATGCCTCCTTGATATCTTTTTGACATCGATCAAACATACACTGCATGTTTTGGATCATGGCCTGCAAGATTCTAAACTCTTCCTCCATGTTCCTCAACATTGTCATTCTTTAGTTCAATTAGGGTTTGGGAGCAGAAATTTATAAGGGTTGTAGCATGATGAAGATTGATTGGGAGGATATCATATAATATATCAAATGAAAGCCCCAAAAATACTCTATCTGATGGTGTTGATTTAGCAACAAAAGGTGTGTTCTGTCAAAAGAAATATCTTCTACAATACATGCAACAGTCACCGAAAAACCCTAAAATAACTGATTTTAAATCAGTGATATCTTCACTTTCCGAACACCAATTTAGACAAAAAAATGAACTTGGGTGTTTTCTCAAAGAGGAACTCGGATTTGCAATTGGTTACAAGAATTGATTGAAGTGTCACAGCCCTCTTTTTCCCTTTAAAAACCTACAAAATAGAAAGAAAAAAAAATCTTCTTTTTGGCCCAAGAAAGACCTTTGATATAACTTGTTATGATCCTTAACCCAAGAAATGAAATCACAAGAAGTATATTAGAAATTCTCAGGCTTATTTATATCAAAACCCTTCAGGTAGGGAAACATCTTACAATGATCCTTTTATGGAAGGAATACACTCCTGTTCACTAGCCTCTTAAGGTAGGGTGACCTCTCAATGAGCTAAGCTCCAAATACAATATTTTCCACACATTCCCATAAGAAGGACTCCATAGTTATTTATAGCTAACTAGAGAATCTTAATCATAACCACCTTCTAACTACCTTGTGGACCTTCTTTAATGAGGACACATTACATTTATTCAACGCTAAATAACAAGTGGGCCTTATTTAATAATAACAACCATAGTAGACCCAGTCCACTTTACATTGAATGGCAACCATAACTATACTATTACTACTCTAGTGGGCCCTTCAGCCCCCTCATTACACCCCTAGGGACGATCTCAACATCTAGATTCTAGAGTCTAAATTGATGAAGCAAATACTAAAGATTGCACCCCAACATGTGTCTATGTGTGTCCTGAAGTGCAAGAGATAACCCATACAGATTTTATGCAATCTATAAGTGAATGTTACTATTGGCTAACTAAGGACCTAGATCTAGGTAACTTCTGTGAGGTTTGTGCCTATAAACACTCCTTGCAAAGGCCAACATGACCCGCCCCCTCATCCAAGTTTCTCCAATATGTACAGAACAGACCAACTTTGACACTTGAGCAGTCCTTGGAAGTGGAACAAAGTTTGAGCTTCAAGTGTAAGTCCTCGAGGCTCCAATGGCTAAAAACTACAGCTGAAGCCAGAATGAATCCACAGTGGTTTTCCATGAAAAGGAAAAAAGCAAATTAAATATCTGTATTTGTTTATGAAAAGGAAAAAAGCAAATTAAATATCTGTATTTGTTTATCATGGAAAATCTAGAAACGCCATACCTACCACAAGGACCTTGTCAAAACATCCTTAAGAAAAAACCATTGTCAAACTGTAGTCTGTTACTATTCTGTTGCCTCAACAAATAGAGTAAATTTTCTATGGGTTCAAGGCAGGCCAAGGAAAATATTGGAAAAGAGAGGCACCCCTGTTGAAATACAGGCCTTTTATCTCGAAGACAATCAGTTCGCAGATAATATATACAAGTTAGTTCCAATTTTCAGTGGTTGCTCCAACCAAAAAAAGTGGTGTTCCGGAAAAACTTTTACAAAGAAAACTGCATTAAAAGATTGAAGTAAACTGACGCTGAATGGAGATACAAGGGAGTACAGTATCAATATGCTGAAAAGAAGATCCCTTTGTTCGGGTTGGAGAAGGGAAAAAACCATTTAACTCCTATAACATATATCCTCTTACCAATGGCTTGTAATGTATATATGCATTGAAAACAAATCAGAGGAGTTTAAAATTAATGTTTAGCTATCCGAAGGCTGGTGAATAAGGGTTAGTTCGCACTGTCAGACAAGTTGGAGTGCATTAAAGTAAATAGTTTTGCGGATCATTGTTAAAAAAATAAAAAATAAAAATCAAAGTCGATGCTAAGGTGTTCTATAATTCAGCTAGGGTATTTTATAGTAGCAGATTTCCCTGAGAGAATGATCCTAAATTTATTTCAATTTCTCTTCCTGGCCAACAGGGCTGGTTCATTAGGACATTGGTTACACTCTCGTTGTGGTCTGCCCCACTCAAATGGCATAAGTGTACCGGAGATGAGACTGGATGCAAGTCCTGGTTTGGGTGGAATAGTTAAACCTCAGACTTCAAGGTAGTCCACTTTATATGGACCAGACCTCCAAAACACTTCTAAACAAACCACAACTCCACTTTATATGGACCAGACCTCCAAAACACTTCTAAACAAACCACAAAAAAAAAAAAAACTCCACACACACAACTCCCAATTTATCTTCTTATGTCAAATGACCCTTGAGAAAAGGGAGAGAATGAAATGAAGATATACTAACCTTGAAGCCTCAAGGAAATGACGCCATCCTCGACGGAAGCCACTTCAACATTGCCACCATCAGCTACAAGATAAGGCCGAACATCATTGAGAACTAAATCGACATTTTCTGGCGTGAGATCATGGGTAACAGCAGAATAAAGCCCTGATGTGCTATTGCCATTGTCGCTGAATGGACTTGCAATTCCTGCGTTTGTTTGTTCGTTATTATTATTATTTTGGGTTTCTTCACATTTTTCTTCCAAGGTTTCCTTGGTCTGCCGATCAATTACACCACTCCAATCATCTCCTTCCGTGGCCCTCAGAAGATTAAGTCTCCTAATGCTGGACTCCTCGTCCTCTCCCTCAACTTCATCATATAAATTCTCACCCATTGCCTTCCTCAACTTCAACTTTTTCTCCTCGTAGTCCTTTCTCTCCTCTTCAGACATGGCCTTAATGGACCGCACCCGCTCACAATCCCACAAGTCTTGATCAGTTGAATTCCCTGGCGGTAGACCATATTCATCAAGCCACTTGTTTTTCTCTTGTTCTAATCTTCCTCTGGATAGAAGTGATGGATCTGTGAAGATTTTCACTCTCACTGAACAGCACCTGGATGGGCCAACCTTATCCATGTGGGATTTTAAGGACATGACCACATTCCTGGCATAGCCCACATACTGAATTTGGTCCTCATTGTTGTAGATTGCATACACACCCGCAAACTTAAGATTTCCCCTGGTGTTGACATAGTCTTCGAAGGGGATGATGGAAGAGCCATCGTCTTCACCTGGTTTCGCTGTGATTTGCTGTGTCTGGGAGCCATGCACTTCTGAGCCCTTTTCCCCGTAGAGAAAGCCATGAAGGCCCGCATGGCCCTCCGGTACAGATTCATCCGTCACTACCGTGGATAGTGAATCTAAGGATGGAGTTTGGGCGTGGGTAGCCTTTAGATTTGCTGATTTGGGTAGAGAGCTTGAGCAGGCATAGGAAGGGCGAGTATGAATTTTTATGGCAGTAGATTGGAGTGCAATTGTAGAGGTCGATTGGTGGGGAATTGACAGGAAATTGCATGCAAGAAGAGATGCCATCAACACCAGCAGAGAAAATGTTGGGAAATAAATGGAAAATGTGCAGATAATTCAAACCTATACCGATGAAAATGTTGGGAGATAAATGGAAAATGTGTAGATAATTCAAACCTATAAATGGAAAATGTGTAGATAATTCAAACCTATACGATGATGAAGAAGATATATCGTAAAAGTGATGCCTGATCTTGCCTTGGATCATAAGGATCATAGTAAGATGGTAAGCAAAACACAAAACACATTGTTTTCGAGGATGAGTAGTTTGAGGAGCGACAGAACGAGAGGAGACAAAAAAAAATGGAATCTCGCCGAAGGCTATCAAACCCAAGGAGTATGGTAAGAAAAATTGATTAAGGGAAATTTTAAGTAGTTCTTAGCTGTTTTTTTTTTTCCAAATGAAAATTTTCCAAAAATTACATTAAAATAATTTTTACAAATGAAAATTCTCCCAAAAATTATATTAAAATAATTTTTAAAATATGTGGAGAGAGCTACAATCTTAACTAGGCAGGTTCTTAGCTTACTATATTACTATAGAGTATGATTGATTGGTTATAGTTTATAATCTACATTTCATATTTCATATAGATGAAAAAAATAATTGAAATAATTGTCAAATGTTTTGTAAGTCTTTTTTGTTAGTGATGTTTGATGGCTTTTGCAATGATCAATAGAGTGTTAACTTTGTTAATAGAAAGTTTATGTTAAGTGAAAGAGGGATGTTAGAGGAAGATAAAGCATTGGATTGAGGATTTTTATAGTTTATCATATTCACTGATTTAAATTTGTTATAAATGTTGATGAAACACAAGTTTCAAATGTAAATGTAAGAGAGTAAAAACTAAAAATATTTTCAAGTATTTGTCACATTATAAATACACACTCTAATCAAAACAAGAATTAATGTTGTGATTGTGTTAAGAACAACTCATGCCATCACCACACAAAAGAGAAATCAATGCAAGTCTTTCACCAAGCACATGTAAACATGACATGCACCCAACAACCAAGATTTAATAAAGCCACAATAACATAACTATGTGTTGCACCAACAAACTATCCAATCACACAACCCAAGACCAAGCAATAGCACTCAAATTAACACATGGCATTAAAACTAGCGTGTGTAATGATCTCTCGTTAAGTTGTTATTGTAACTTGTATTAATGTATCTAAGCTTCAACTCCTTTGAATAGTTCTTAACATATGCATAGGACATTAGCTTGGTTGCTTAGATGATGATCTCTTTACATAAAATTGGTCTAATAATTCTTCCTGAACTTCTCATTGATAAAAGTGTCATCGTTCTTACAACCTCCTTGGTTGGATGTGCATTATAACATAATGCAATACAACTACATTTTTCATAGTAAGACATGCACATATGTGTTGCTCTACTTACTTGTTTTGCTTGCCATGGTAAAATCTCTTTTAGTGCACATGCTCTTGCTTAAAATCCTTCTACTATAACTTCCAAATTTTTCTAGTTTGTAGTTGTTCCACGTTTTTTCACAAAAAAAAACAGATCCGATGTTATTATATTAGAATCAAGTGTTCTTTCCGTATACAAAAAGGGTCTATATGATCTATAGATCGATAGTGTTCTCCCAAGGCTAGGAAGTTGCACTATACTGACTGCTTTTTCATACATCATTACTTGAATCAGCTCACAAAATCTTAACTATCAAAACTTTTTCCAAAAAAAAGAAATGTAATATTTTTCTCGCTATCTAGTTACATAGTAATATAACATTTAGAAAATCTTAATACTATCTTTATTTACAACAGTTCCATTGAGGATTTCTTCATAATGAAACCAACCCAGGGGGTTGTCCATAGCTTTTTTGGATAGTTGGTTAGCTTTTTTGGATAGTTGGTTAGCTTTTTTGGATAGTTGGTTAGCTTTTTTGGATAGTTGGTATGCCACTGTATTGAACTCTCTATGGATATGCATAAATTTTATATCTTCAAATCCCACCTTCAAACTTTTTATCTGTTCTTTCCAGTTGCATAGATAGAGCAGATTTAGATTTGTGCTTTCATTAATCCAGTCTATAGTGACTTTGGAGTCACCGGCCACTATCATTCTGCAAATGGTTAATCTTTGTGCAAGGAATAGAAGTCCCCAGAGTCCCAAGATTTTTTCTTTCATATTGTTACCTTTTCCACCTGCAAAATGTGCTTTATAGCTATGATCAAAATTTAATTTGATAAAAATTCTAGCTCCACTGTAATCATTAACAGCGGCACCATCAAAGAAACCTATAGGTTTATCATCAAAATAGATTGGACTGAGAATATACTCCACTTTGATTACTTCTTCTGATCCTTTGTGTTCTTGGATATCAAGTAGAATCTTAGTAATGATTCAAAGGTCTTCTCTTTGCCAATTCTCAAAAAGTATTGTGTTCCTGTATTTCCAAATTTCCAACAGACTAAAAAGGGTATGTATCTCATATTTGGATAGTTTGTAAACCACTGTAGCAAATTACCTTCCAGAGTAGTATGATTCCAAGCATATATAAACTTTAGAGAAATTAAGATTTCTTTTGATGAGTTGAATGTATTCACAATGAATGAGAAGGTGATAAGTTGTCTCATCATCTTTGAGGCATAGACTACAAACAACAGGACCAATACCTCCCCTTTTTCTGTAATTTGCACCTGTGAGTATTCGGTCCTTTAAGCATAACCAAATGAAACAAATAATCTTGCTATGTACATTAACTCTCCAAATTTCTTTATACCACCAGCAAGGCACTTCAATCAATGTATTCCTAGCAATGCATTGATATGCTAAATTTGTTGTGACTGATCCAGAATATTTGTTCCATGACCATACAAGTTTGTCCTTGGAATTTTGAAGTGTAATTCCATTACTTTGTAGAAGTGTTATATAGTTGTTCCATTCTTCTGACAGAGGTCATGTTAATCCTAGTTGACTGACACTTTTCCAAATAGTAAATGAGTTGGGTGTAAAAGGACAGGTTGCTTTTGCAATGGAAAAAATACAGTGAGTATTAAGGAAGTAAATCAATGGAGTTAAAAGTTTATAGTAAGTAGAATCACCTATAAAGGGATCCTTACCTATAACAACTTGATTTCCACTCCCTATTTGCCAAGCTAACCATTGTTTAATAAGAGGAAGAGAGCATATAAAATGTTTCCAAATTATAGATCCCTTAGAAGTCTTGTGTATGCCTTTATGGATCCAAGAAGACAGGTCGACTCCTTTTAGGTATTTGCTTTTAAGAATTTGACTCCACAGACTGTTCCCAAATAACCCTCTCCAACAAGATTTTGCAACTAAAGACTTTGCAATCTAGAAAATATTCCTAATACCCCAACCTCCAAATTCTTTAGGGATGACAATGTTTTGTCATTTGGTTAAATGAAAACATGTGGTTTTGTTAGCTCCTTTCCATAAAAAATTAGCCATAAGGTGTTGGATTTTGTGCAGAATAGTGGAGGGGACCTTTACTAAGCTTAGCCAGTAGACAGGGATACTTTGAAGTATTGCTTTAACAAGAACCAGTCTTCCTTCTAGTGAGAGCCACCGAAAATCCCAGTTGCTTATTTTCTTTGATATCTTCTCGTATATCCATTTCCAATCCTCAACCCTATAACCATTAGGTTTTAAAGAGAAGCCTAAATACTTCATACCTTCTTCAAGATTTATGAACTTTATGTTGAAGTCTGCGAAGATTTTTTGTTTAGTGCTGGGATCAATATTCTGACTAAGAAAAACTGACTTATTACAGTTTACCTCCATTCCGAAAACTGCACAAAAAAGAGTTAATAAGGATTTAAAGTTCTGCCAGTCTTTATAATTTCCGGTACCAAGGATTAAGACATCATCTACAAAAAGTAGATGTGAAACATAGATTGAGATGGCTACTTTAAGTCCATGGAAAGTTCCTTCATCAATAGCTTTTCTGATCATTCTGCTAAGACATTCTACCACCAAAAGGAATAACAGTGGAGAAAGGGGACATCCCTGTCGTAAGCCTCAGAAACTTTTGAAAAAATATGTGGGGGATCTGTTTATTAAAATCGTCGTGTTAACTGAAGTAACACAAGCCATGATCCATTGTGTGATCTCCCAATTTAAACCAACCTATACTAACAATAACTTGAGGAACTACCAGCTTACCTTGTCGTAAGCTTTTTTCAGATCCAGCTTGAGAATAACTGCGCTTAAATTATTTGTCTTAGCAGAATGTAGGCACTCTTGAGCTATGCCTACTGCATCAAAGATTAACCAGTCTTGTAGGAATCCAAATTGTTCATGAGAAATACATTCTACAAGATTTGTTTTAACCCTTGTGGCAATTATTTTTTAGATTACTTTGTATACAAAATTACAAAGTGATATTGGCCTGAACTCATGAAAGTTCCCAGGTTTACTTACTTTAGGGATCAGTGCAAAAAAGGTGGCATTTAGTGAGCCTGGAATAAAACCAGTGATTCTAGATTATTCAATTGCCTTGTGTAGATCTTCACCCAATATTTCAAAAAAATATTGGAAAAGTTCTTGACTCCAACCATCAGGGCCTGGACTTTTATCTTTCGGCATTTTGTAAACTGTGTCTCTTACTTCATCAATCAAAACAACTTTTCCAATCTCCACACAGTTTGTATCATTTAATAACTTTGGTAAGTGAGTTAATACCTCAAGTTGGTTGTGGCGGTCTTCAAATTCAATGGGACTGAATTGATTCTTAAAATGTTTATAAGCTAGTTGTTTTATTTCAGAGTTAGATGAATATAATACCCCTGATTCATCTTCAATATCCCAAATTGTGTTATGTGATCTCCTCATAGTGGCAAATTTATGAAAAAAAATGGTGTTGTTATCACCGTTATGGAGCCATATAGCTTGACTTCTGAGTCACCATGTATTTTCTTCCACTGCTAGAATCTTTTCCTTATCCCGTTTCAGAACTTTAAGCAGTTCTAAATCTTCTTTCTCAAAAACCTATGTAGGATTTTTATCAAATAAAGCAGCCAATCTAGATTCAATAAGGAGAATATCATATTGGAGTTGAGCTTTCTTATCCCTCTGTCAGTTGATCACCTCTAATTTTAATTGTTTTAACTTGGAGCATAGAAGTTGAATTTTGGAGGAATCTGACCAATGCCTCATTGAGTTCCATGATCAATTTATGAGTGACGCAAAATCATCATCTTTCAACCAGGTGGAGTTGAATTTGAAAGGTGGTGCGGTATTCTGAGAGAAAGTATCCAATTGCAAGCAAATTGAATTATGATCAGAAATGGTAGAGTTTATAACCCAGGATCTAATCTTACATCTGTTGTTGAAAAAAGAGTTCTCCAGAAGGAATCTATCTAGTCTCTTCGCTATACCCTCGGTCCTTGCTCTGCCATTTCGCCAAGTAAGAGATACTTTAATAGGATGGATGTCCACAAGACCAGAGGTCAATAAGACATTTGCGAAGAAGTCTAAAAGTGAATCTAGTTTGGCCAAGGGACCCCAAAACTATTTTGGCAATAAGGTAAAGTTAAGATCTCCGCCAATAATCAATCCTTGTTCATTCAAGAGACTAGAATTAAGAATGGGCATCCAAAAAGAGTTATTTGTCTTTATATGGAGCGTAGTAGTTAAGAAGTTTAACTTTAAAGGTTGACAATTTAGTCCTACCTTCTAGAAAGATACCTAGAAAGGTTTCATTGTGGAAAGGTCCCATACCAGAAGAAGGTGGAGTGTCCATAGCAGACGAAACCGGCTTGTAAAACTGTGACTGCATCTTGGAGCTCAGACAAGAAACCTTTAGATGTCCTATTTACTAGCAGGTATGGCACCGAAATGGTTCCTTCCAGAAGTCGACGGCTTGTGTGAAGTGAAAATCACCAATAGTAACATCGATGGAGTCTGGGAGTCCTCTGTCAAGTTCCAGTTCAACAAGGATCCACACTAGGTGCTTATTATGATGACAGAGTGATGCCTCGTCAAAGAAAAAAAAATTACCAACATTGTTGGCCAAAGACTCAAAGATCAGGATGGACCATAATTCTAAGGGAAAGTTTGGTAGAAGCATCCAAAAGCCCCTTTTCGAGAAATTCTCCTGAAAGGGATTGAACTCGGGGAACCACCTCTTCAACATTAAAAATCCCTTCCCAAAAATCCACGGTGAACCCAGAATGCGTAGTAAATCACTTTTAGCCAGGAAGTGGAAAACCATCCAATGATTGGAGAGGAGACTGAATCTGGGGCAATAACCTAGGATAGGTTTCCAAAAAGATAGGATTCATTTAGATAACTGGTAAAAATTCATCTTTGCATAGTAAAACTTACCAACAAGCGCCTTCTTTGAAATGCTTATGACTATGTCCATTGAAAGATCCCGGCCAAGTGTGCAGCTAGCCAGGTGATCACGAGGTTTCCAACATTTATGCTTCATGTTTTGACGAGCTCGAGCACCTACAGTCTGATTGTGGCCTAGTTCATGTTTTGACGAGCTCGAGCACCTACAGTCTGATTGTGGCCTACACCATTACAAAGTGTTCGAGGGAGGACAGAGTCTAGAAACGGCAAGGAGGGGAGGGATCCAGAGTGGGTGGTGGGAGGATTAAAGGAAGAAGTGGTGCAGGAAAGAGAAAGGGAGGGATGAAATGAACAGGATCTCGTGGAGGGAACGTGGGGAGGCCTTGAGGGGAAGGAAGTGACAGGGAAGGAGGGCACCTATAGTAGCAAAATTTTGGGAGAAAACATTGTCTTAAAGGAGCTGACATGTGGTAGGTTAAGTGGAATAGGAACGATATGAGAAGAGGCCACCTGACGAGAAGATGGAAGTGTAGTAAAAGTCATCTTAATGACACTAACAATGTTAGTACTAGGCAGGCGGGAAGACAGAACAACAGTCGTTGCAGATGAGGGAGGGGAAGGAGAAGGAGAAGGAGAAATCACCTAGCGCTGGCAGTCGTACATAAGCTTGTATGTCTCGTCTATGAGAAAGAGGCCATCTTTGGCCCATAAGGCATCCTTGTCAGCCCAAGTAAGATCAATTTTGGTGGTCATAAGCCCTACAACAATGACATCACTCCACATAGGAGGAACAAACTGTGGCGCTGGAAAGAGTCAATAGTCTACCTGGATCATACAACAAAAGTCTGGGAATGACTCAAATCAAAGGAAGTCAAGTGGCTCAAGAGATCCAGGTAGTCGCACTGAATACGATAGACAAGTCCCATGAGTCAGCGAATGATCAAGACTTCGAAGAATCGATGTACAAGCATCTCATGAGTGCCAGGTAGTCACACTGAATACATCAACCAAGACTATGAACCAACGAAAACCATCACTTCGCCACATCGCTGCAAAAACCCTAACCTAGTTGCGGAAACCCTAAACCTCTCCCTAGATGTAAAAATCTTTAAATGAGAGAGATATCCCATTACTTTTGTAAAGAGCAAAGTAATGGGAAATGAGAGAGATATGTAGTTGTTCCACGTTTACATACATATTATATGTTTTGTGCATTTTCTTTTGAAGATTTAAAAGGATAAAGTGATGAAAATAATATATGATAATTTACATACCTAATAATCTAGGTTTCATTATAAAGTAATATTATGTAGATGAAAAGTAAAGCATAATGTTTTATGTGGATTATATAATTTTATGTGGGAATGATAAAGATAAGGATGGGTAGGTAATTGAGTCTTATCCAATATTAAAAATTTCACCTACATTTTTTCTCCCAGTGGGAGAGTATATCTTTTTATATGGTATTATACTTTTGCCTACTTAAAGAAGGTAGGAAGGTAGAGTGGGAGACAATGGAGGGGTTTTTGGCTCTCACCTTATCATATTTGGATTTTTATTTGAGAGGGAAAGTAAGGGGAAATGAAGAGAATAGGAGCAAAGCCACTTCATTTAGGTTTAATTATTCAAGTGTGGGATTGAAGGGTTAGGGAACTAAAGAAATTCATGAATTGGAAGGAAGGATTTTGTTTGGTTTCTTGGGAAAAGCTAAAGTACAGCAAGCTAGGAGCATTGTTTGGAGTAAGCATGTCTTTAATTTTGTTCATAAGTATTTCTCTATCATTTTTAAATATTCTCCTACAATGTGTGATGGGAAATTAATTTCTACATATAAACCTAGACTTTTTTATTGGCTTCATTTAAATTTTTTGCTATTTTTATTCATACAAAATTTGTGATTGTTATTAATGATGAATAATGACAAACACTATGAGTATTATGTTTGTTGTAGTAATATATTTGTATTACAAAAATGAAATTTATTCTTCTATTTATTTACATAAACTACTAAATCTTTGTGTGAATGGTACCCTCCATGAGTAGTGCCCTCAGTGAGAGGGGCACTACAAGTACAAGATGAGTATTCCTCTAGTGCTCATTCTAAAAATCAACTACTAATCCCTAAGATGTCTTATTCATATATTAAATATCTATTGTAAACCCAATATATCTATCAAAATTTCCTCAATTTATATATTAATCCTAAGGTGTGATGTACCCATGACCAACAACCCCAAAAAGATTGCTCGGGTACCAATTTGTAATGAATCCTCTACCCGCGTTCCTCTAAATTCACCTTCTTGGGCATATTAGAATTTTTGTTACCATTATTTAAATCAAGAAGTCTGGTACATGTGCATGCAATTAAAAAGAACATGCTAAACTATAAAGGAAACGATTAATAAGCCATGCACAATATTAATAACAAACATGCACGATATAAACACATATCAAGGATAAATAATACACAGCGGAATATATGTAAATTACACAGAAAACATAAAGAGCACTTATCTTTAAATAAACCTTTAACCAACTGGTTGTAGACGTGGGATGTTCCACCCAACCATAGAAATTGTTGTTTGAGCTCTCAACGGCAGGTCACCCCCGAACCAGGGCTATGAATCTACAAGGACATGTCCTAGGTTGATTCTAACACACACAACCAACTATCAAGATCTCATAGTTTTCCCAAACACACAAAAATATTAGCTTACCATCTCTCTTCCCCTTCATCATGCACAACCCAAAGAAATGAACCCCCTTCTATGCAGTGTAGTCCATCAGGTTGTTCCACTTCTTTTCCAAGGCTCCAGTTCTACTTGTCAGGAAATCTCAATACTATGAACTCCAAGGATTCTCAATTGTGGGCATTTTTTTCATAACTGACATCATTCTCATGCACACATGCATCCATTCCTTTATGGAATAATCAATAGTTACTTACAGCTAAAAAACAATGGCTACCTCCTATAATTCATTTCCCATGCTCAGACCAAGACAAATAACGAAAAAGAATGAATAAGGAATGAATAGCAATGATTGAGGAATGCCCCAACCAACCAAAAAATGGGGTTTAAATAATTACACACAATAAAGCACCACATGGTCTTCCCCAAGAAGTTCACCTAACCACTTTTTCCCACTAAAACCAACATGGGTGAATAAAATATAATAAAAATATTTAGCCCCACTCTCGTGGAATCATAACCCCCTATATTTTTCCTTTTCCATCTTGCAACCAGTGATGTATTTATTAATATATTCAAAGCATTACATTTCTAGGCACTCTGACCTTTCAACTTTACAAGCACTTCGGCCTTGCAGGAATAAACAAGAATACATTATTAATACAGGGACTCAAAATCGAGGTATTACATTCCCCTCCCCCTTATTTTGGCACTATCCTCAATGCATATACAAAAGAGAAATCAAAATTTCAAAAATCTTCAAAAAATCGTGGGTACTCTTCTCGCATGGCATCTTCATGCTCCCAAGTGGCATCTTTAGCATCATAACAAATACACTAAACCTTTACCAATCATATGACTTGATTTTAGAGCACTTTGACCTTCTTGTCCAATATGTGCACCAATTGGACCTAAAAGCCTATTTCTGGCTCTACTTGAATCAAATTTCAATCAATAACATGGTTAGGATCATGTACATAATTTTTTTATCAAAGAGACATGAAATAGATTATGCACATTCACAACAACAAAACATGTCATTAGTGCCTAGAATAGCGCCATAATTTAGTGTTTTTGAGTGCATGGATTGGGCTCAATGGCTGGCGCAAAACTCGACACCAAATGGCGTGTTCAGTTGGGCGTCGAAATTAGCGCCTAGATTAGCACCATATTTAAAGCCTAGAGTAGCTAAATTTTTACGCTGGATATAGTGCCTAAAATAACGTCAGATTTCGCACCTAAAATAACACCTAGAATTGTAGTGCCCAATTTTTCTTCCTTCTATACTTCTAGTTTTGCTCCTAATCATGCTTCTTATTTTGCTTCTGGTATAGCATAGAAAATAGCTTTTGGTTTGGCTTCCAAATTTACACCAAGCTTTGCTTCCATTATTGTGTCTCTTTTTGCTTCTAAAATGGCTTCCATGATTGCGTCTTTTGTTGCTTCTAAAATTGCTTTCATTTTTACTTCTTTGTTTGCTACCTGAATTGCTTCTTTTTTTGCTTCCTAGGTAGTGCCAAGTTTTGCTTCCAAGATTGCTTATGGTTTGGCTTCCATTGTTACTTCCTTTTTTGCTTCCAAAAATGCTTATTTTTTTGCTTCTGGAGTGCCACCAGGTTTTGCTCCTTAATTGGCATCGAATTTTGCTTCCAAAATTGCTTCCTTGTTAGCTCCATGGTTTGCTTCATTTTAGTTCCAAGGTTTGCTTCCTTTTTAGCGCCTGGTTTTGCTTCTTTTTTAGGTCCAGAGTTTGCTTCATTTTAGTGTTGGGATTTGCTTCTTAATTAGCATCCAATTTTTCTTCTTGTTAAGCAACCAATTTAGCTTCCTACTTAGATCCAGAAATAGCTCCAAGTATGGCTTCCAATTTAATGTCGAGTTTTACTTCCATTTTAAAGCCACATTTTGCTTCCATTTTAACAACTCATGTTG
>CBVK0102036628.1:0-31698 GCA_900067695.1 Picea abies | reverse complement strand
ATATATATATATATATAAGCATAGGTTGGTGACCAATAAATGGTTTTATGTTGCTTGGGGAAGATATTAAACAACACATCCAATGTCCCTTTTGTGGAAATCTTGAAATTTAAATGAACATTTGATGTGTGGATATTAATAAATTTTATCTTATCTAATGTATGTGGTAATGTATTTAAATATGGTTTGATGATGTTTAAATATAGTCAAACCAATAAAAAAGAAAAGATGTCTTAGTGGATAACTAATATTCAAAAGCTTTTTAGATCACATTTTCAAAGTCTAATTTTTGTTAAAAAAAAAAGGGAAGTATAGAAGGTATAGAGAGTTAATATTCAAAAACTTTTTAGATCACATTTTCAAAGTCTAATTTTTGTTAAAAAAAAAATATATATAAAAGTTATAGAGAGTTAATAAGCAACATTGCATTAAACCAAATAAAGTAGATATTTGAAACTATAAATTCACCAAGTTGAAATTAAACATTCACTCACTCAAAAATGTGATTTAAAATAATTTTTAAGTCTCTAAATGGATTAAAATATCAAAATTATTATTCTCCCATTAAATTATTTTGAAATTAATTAAAAAAGCAATTTAAAATAAAGTTTCCAAATGAACCAAAACATCATAATTGTAATTTTTACATTAAATGTTTTTTAATTTTGAAAAAATAATTATTTATCAAATTACAAAAAAAAAGTTTTAAGGTTCATGGAGTAAAATAAAGTATTTATTAAGATGAAAATGTGAAACAAAATCTTATAAAGAAAAAAATATATCTTAATAAGGGAAGTTGGGAAGCAGCAAGTCCCTGCCAAAAGAAGTTAAGATAGATTTTTTAATAATCAACTTAGTTAAATTTAATGAAGACTAATCTCATATGTTCTATCCACACGTAGCAAATTAGTTATATTTTGGAGGCTTTGAGGCCAATATGCATATATAAGAAATATGTTTTTCATTTGTTAATCAGTTTACTTACCGGGAAAGTAACCTCCTCGCCGCTAGCATTTTTAGTTTAACCTACATTTTGCGTTTTAATATTTTTAATAACGAGTAAGCAGCGCAACAATCCCATCACTTTTTTAAAAAAGATAAGCAAATAGAGGCAATAGGAAATCAGACAGAAAGCATGTTAAACTCTGACATGCCTAAAACTAGCTATGGAGCAATTGTTTGCAATAAATTTGCACTTCGATTGATTCTTTATTATTGCTATCTATATGCTCCCATTCTAGGGTTTTAGTAGTGCCAATCACTTTTCTATTTTTCTTTTTTACCATGTAGTAATTTTTTTGGTTATTACTGTGTTTAATCCATTTTTGTTTATAAAATGCCTTTAGGAATATTAGGAGGGACATCTATATGAATGCACTCAGGAGGGACTGTTATGATCCCTTACCTTAGAAGCACTAGATGCAATGTGACTACTCATGTTCCTTCTTCAAATATAAAGAATAGATGTCCTAATGAGCCTGATTTCTCTGGATAATTCATTAGTAAAAACCATGATTCAGTCTCGCTAATTCATATAGGTAATTAATATATAAAAAAGCATGATGCAAAGTATCAGTTTTCATTAATTCATTATTCCAAATTAAACCTTGTTCATACGTCACTTCCTGTGTTATCAATTTTGAGACTTCCCTCATAGATAAACCATTATTTTGGCACGTCACTAAATTGGTTTATATATTTAATTTATACTTGTGTGCAAAATTTTTATATTATTAAATGATTTAATAACTTGTCTTGTGTCATTTTGCAAGAATGCACATTTCAAAGATTGAAACAAATGTTAAATTGCACGCATACCTATGTATGAATTTAATGATGATCAAACAAATGTTAAGTTCCTTGCATAGAAATGCACTCTAGAAAGATCGGTTGAGGGCGATAGCACTTTACCTTGTGTCATTGCCCCTCCTCCCGACCTCCCAAAAAAGGACGACCAAACTAGTTTAGGGAGAGAGCCGAGAGAGTAAATGACTCACCCTTTAGCTAATTCAGGGGGAAGATGCACTCGCTAGCACTCTGTTGATTTGGTATGGGAGCCTGCCATTTCCTGCACTTTCATAGTCTAGAGCGTCTTACTATGGATCGCCGACATAGCCCCAGAAAAGTGGAAATGAATAAAAAAAGGGTTGTTGAAGGGGCAAGAATTGCAGGAGCTTCTAGGATAATTGGAATAGATTTAAACAATGACAGATATGAACAAAGTTTTTTATTTTGCCCATTTCCATTACTGGATAATCTGTGTAGATACGTTGACTGTAGAATTGCCTTTCTAATTCGTTGTTTGAATACTTTCTTGTAATCTCAGCAAAACGATTGGCGTAACGGAATTTATAAACCCTGGAGACTACGATAAGCCCATTCAACATTCAAGAGGTATGTTGAGCTACCTACAATGATGATTTACTATTATTAGATATTTTTGCACCTTGAGAAACTTGGTATTCTACTCCCCAAGTTGGACGGATTTCCCACGGGGATGAAAGCACCAACCTTGAAATGCTCATGTTAACTTGTAGAAATTAATGAGACAAGTTTTGTACAGCAGAATATTTAGGGTTAGTGTTAGGTTTAGTTGTCTTGATATGGCTAAGGATCCAAAAAAATAAAGGTAATGTGCCACGAGTTTCTCGAAAGGCTACGGAAGTTATTCGACAACAGCACCTAATCTCTTACATAGGGTTTAGATGTATAAGGCGGACGAAGAATTAGTTTCAATTTGCAATATTTGTAGTTCAACTATCAAACAATTACTACCTCAATCCTCAATTTGAAGAAGAAAATGTCCTTGAAATATCTGATATAGATAATGAAACAGATAGATAAGGACAATAACATAAACATGATGCAATTCTCAAACACAAAATTAGAATTTTGTAATATATGTTGGTAAGAGAAAGATGATTGGGATTGTTCACAAATGTAAGTATTAAATGATATCCGGTTTTGAAATATGATCCAGCATTATTAATTGTGTATTCTAGATAAGTGTTACAAAACTAGATGCCCCAGACATTCATTCATCTGACTAAGAACACATAAGTGCAGTTCAAACGACTCAAAGAAAGAAAGAAAGTGTCATCTTATCTTTATAAAAAATGTGTAATCCCAGTGAGCTGAAATCAGCTAAAGAAAAGACCCACTGCACAGATCTATAAAGTGTTGAACTATCAAAAAGATTAAAGGTTCTGAAGCGTTATGAAATCATTATCTAACAACTTATGTGAATAGATCAAACTGAGTGAAAACCAGAAAATCCAAGCCTTCTATTTATAACTTTAGTTGTAAGAAATTAATGTTAGCATTCTTTTTTATTTTTTTAATATTTTTAGTGACTGAAATGCTCACTGAAATGGTCTATACGTCGGCCAAAATGACCGAAATGTTGGATGAAATGGCAGACATAGGGTTTCAACAATATGAAATGCCACTGAAATGTTTCAAAGGTGTTTTGAACCAAAAAATGTTTCTGAAAATGCTAAAATACATTTCCAGCACCTTAGGGTGGAGTTTCCGGTAACATAGATCAAAGGCATTTACCTATCAAAAAAGAAAAGAAAAGATTAAATAGATGTCTTAAGAAATTCATTACAATTCCTATTTCCACTCCACTTCCAAGCGTTTAGTTTTGAATGTTATGTGCATAAAATAAATCAATAGAATTTGATACTGTTAAAACCGGAAATGGCGATCTCATGTACATTTGGAGAAAGAAATTCACATCTTATTTCAATTTTACATAAAAATTTAGAAATTTTACACAGAAATTTAGAAATTTTATATAGAAATTTAGAAATTTTATATAGAAATTTTACACAAAAATTGTCACTTGAAGCAGAAAGCTTGAGGATTCAGCTACAGAGAAAGATCGTTGAAAGGAAAGAACACGAAAGATAAGGACGTAGGCCAACAAAGTAGCTCCTGTGCAGTGAACTTTGTAAGGGATTCGATCCGACCACGAGAGGGAGTCCAGCCAGAGACTCAACGCCTCAAAATTGTAGGAATACTAAGTATGTAGGGAGCAGATGTCACAACACATGGCTAGCATTCAGACTGCTAGCATGCGGATTTCTAGATACAAGCATGCGGATTGCCAGATAACGTGTATACATATTGATATAAACATGTAAAAAATTAGGCATTTTATGTTTCAAATTAATGCTAAGTTTCAACTTAGCATTAATTCATATTTCTTTCAGCTTGCTTATTACATAAGTTTCAATCCTCTCTTTCCCTAAGTTTGAAGAGCCTGGCCTCAATATGAGGCCAAATAAGGCCTCAAAATTAAAACATAAGGTTAAAAAACAAATACAAGTCCTAAAAATGTTGAAAGTTTGGTTAAATGCTTCATTTTCTGTGCCATACTAATAGCATAATAGAAAATCGATTACTAAGAGTCCCTGCCAGCCCAAAGGACAAGGACTAATAATATGTTAGGATAGAGTTATCTATTTTTATAACAAACTTTTCTCTAGATATGGAACATATGAAGCCATAGTTTCATTAAATCCAAAACTTTCAAACTGTATCAATACGTTACGCCTTATATTACGATACGACGAAAGGTGCCATTTAGGAACGTGGCATAGTTAGACCAGACAAAACAAATAACATCTCGACGGCTAGTCATTGCGCTTATGATGAGGTAAGGTTTCCTCACTTCAAGATCCTCTGCTCTATGAGGCTGATGATGAGGTAAGGTTTCCTCACTGCAAGACCCTCTGCTCTATGAGGTTAATCAAGGGTATGAATAGCAGTAAACTTCTATCTATAGTCATTTATAGTCAGGATTTCTCCCACCCAAGCTAATACCTGAATCGAACCACAATTGTTATCATGTGACTTTGTTTAAACCAAAGCAATCAGGCACGGCCAAAACAATAACATAACCTATGGAAGAGACAAAAACAAAGTTAAATGTTACTTGGCATGAAAAACACTAGCCTTTCATTGACTTATAACAAACATATGCACATTGGAAGGTGAGCAGAAGGACTTGGCAGATCAGATTACAAAAGGTCATCAAACGCTCGATGGTAAGATATTTTAGTGGTCGAGACCCTATCACAAGTTACACAAAGAAAAATTTGATAAGTAGATGGTGAACAATTTCGAGGTAATGCCTCCTACAAATTAGAGCAAATGAATTGAGCAAATTGGAACAAGACATGGCAAAAAACAAGGCCAAATTAGAGCAAATGAATTGAGCAAATTGGAACAAGACATGGCAAAAAACAAGGCCAATATGGTAACAACATTACAAGAGATTTCTATCACGCAGTCACAGATGGGAGTCGACCTATTCATTGTTGAGGAAGAGGATGTCCGGTTATAGGTTGAGAGGCCTTTCAACCAAGTAACTAGCAAGGTAGAACAAACATTTTTCTAGAAGCCTTGTAGGATAGTGCATTGTTGAATGAAGGATGACTTAAAAATTCACTACGCACAAGCACACTTGCATTAATATAATCATACATAAAAATACAATATGTGTTATTTCAAGATAGACAAACTATCTTGATCACACAATCACGTGAATATCTCAACCTCACACTATTCTAGCATTCTTAGTTGGAGAGAATCTCTCTCACAACCAACGAGACCTAACCAAACTCTCTACATAGATGAAAAATAATAATTACAACCAAATATATGAACACACCTAATACACGTAGCTATTACATATTCTAACACACCCCCTTAATGAATACTTGTATTAATCACATGTTCCACCATCATTTGACTTTCATTGCTGCCACAAGACTTCCATTGCTTTTCATTGACTATGCTTTCTTTACTATGAGATTCTCCTTCAAACTTGCTTTTGTTTTTCTTTTTGTACCTGCAAAAAATTGATCACTGCAAATCATTGATGTCCGTATAAAAAACAATCCATCTACCGAGATACATGGGTCATCATCCGATGTAATCGCTAGTTCTCTAGAAATGCTTTTCAACTACATGGTTCATCAATGTTAAACTCTCCCTTAATCATAACTTGGTCCATCACATTATGAGATAAATCCATCTCTCATTCCCCTCTTGAATTGAAAGCTCAATTTCTTTGAGTACACATCCTCTCTTTGCATAAGAGAGATAATTTCGTGCGAATCCACACCACAACACATATACCTGAATAACAAGGCTTACAACAAATATGAGAAACTTACTTGCCTATGATGAAGCAATACAACTTGGACCAAAAAACTTTAGGATGTCGGACACAACCGATCATGCACCCTCTACAACACATGTGCATCAGTGCAATAAGCATTAAAGATGTTTTACAAAATCAAATTATAATCCCATTTACATAAGCCCAAAATATAAGCCTACTAAGATTATTCTCATATCATCTGGAGTCTTCCGTATTTGCTTTCGATGTTTTTGTCTTCTTTCATCTTGTTCTTTCATCTTTGGTGGGCAGCTTCTGAACGACGACAGATCCACACGCTTCACCCGCACGAACAATCACTCACAACAAACCAACTGAGGTCCCTTTCAGAAATCATTAACCGTAACTGATATCAATCGTGAATTTTCGTGCCTACCTCACTCACAGGTCTCTTCCGACAGCTGACAATAGCAGAGAGAATGCTCAAATACCACGATGTGGCTCCTCTCTGCACGGATCTGCAGGTTGTCGTCTCATACAATTCCCCTCTAAAGATACATTGCTTCCTCTCTTGCACGCTGGTGGTTCAATCCACTTTCGGGCGACTCCTCCAAGATATTGGCGGCACTAGTACAACAACACACGACCCACGGACCATATAACGCATAGTTATGAACAAAATTCGCAGGTTACAGTCAAATCCGTAGCCCAACATTCAACCTCACAGTAATTCTTCTTAGATTAAGCAAGCATCTCTTCTGGCACAAGAGGGGATGCAAAAACGGTGCAAAAATGAACTGCCAACGCAACTCTCAGATTTTGGGGGGCTCTTCTTCGTCACTCAATCCGTTGCTCAACTTCTTGTGGCAGGCCGTAATGTCTCCTCAACAATGGCTCCTCCAATCTCCATCAGACCCAATAATTTCCTCTTGTGGCTCTTTCTTTTGACTCAATCTCTTCTCCTTTCACACAGAGACAGCAATTTCAGTAGTCTTATTGTATTCAACTTAGCTATCAGTGTAAAAGTGTCTTCATAATCATTCCCTCTTTTTGAGAATAGTCTTTTGCAATTAACCTGGCTTTAAATTTAGATTTATACAACCAAATATATAAACACAAATAATACAAGTAATTATTACATATTCTAACAGAATGAGCAAATAAAAACAACAAACAAACTCGGGTCTAAAAAAAACTTGCCTTTACCAAAGAGTGTTACGAAAAATGGTATATAATACAAGTTCAACTTGAGGATATGGAAGTGGAAAATATTACATTAGATAAAGTAAATAAAACGGTTTAAACATGCTAAATAGATTTATTAGAATGAGCATCAAAAACCACAGAGGAGAATGCAAGAAGACACCAAGAACCAAGTGATAATGACTAACATTAGTTCCAACAAGTAACATAGTACATCAAATTTGACCAAACAAATGATGTAACATGGAGGCTATGAAGGGGTTAAGGTTCCCATTAATATTGAATGTAAACACACTTCAACATTGTAGTTAATGTCCATAAACTTTAAATATTAGAGTAGTTATGTAATGTAAATAAGTTTACTTTTATAGTAATTTTTTTTTGTCTAATTTATTTTTTTATATTCAAATGTCTTTTTAATTTTTTTAAAGATTTCAATGTTTTAATATTTAGTTAAATGTTTTCTTTTAATTGGAGAAAGTTTTAGGAGTTAAATTTTGTTCATAAATTAATTTTCCATGTTTTTTCCAAAAAAAAATTTCAATTTCATTTTTTTCTTTAGTAAAAATTTTATAAAATATTTCAAATTTTATAAAAACTATTTAAAATCCTTAAAAATTTTAAATATTTTACTAAAATATAACTTAACATTTTATATTTTTCATATTAAATATTAATAAAATTGATCAAAATTTCTACATTCTAAAATAAATTTTCATCCTTAAATTATAAAATTTCACCTTTAAAATTATCCCCCAACTTATCCAAAAATTTAGAAGTCTCCACCAAGCAACTCTTCTATTTAATTTCACTCACTAAAGTCCAATAGTCAAAGTTTTGCAAAACTAGAAAACCCTCGCATTTTCTCCGATGAGAAACATTCTTCTTTACGATACAGAGATATTAGTATTGTTGGCAATGCTCCAACCTCCAGCAGATCACGACAAAAGCTGATGTTCAGATGTTGAAGGTTGGGGAAACACCTTGAGGAAATGACAATTCCTTTATTCTCGTTGCTTTCAGGGCCAAATGTTTGAGTCGAAGCATCCATATACATTTTTCATGAGAAGAATCCAACTCTCTGCGCCCTCTCAGATCTACTAATGCAGTGTGGAATGGCATTTCAATGAGCGGACAATATCTTACAGTCAAAATTTCGAGATTGTTTAACTCCGCGACACCTACTGGAAAACACTCTATTTTTTGCAGAATGTGTATCAGCGTTCTCAACTGTTTCAAGGTCCCGGCTGAGTCCGGCCAACGTTTCAATCTGAGGGAGTGAAAAAGTTTCAATACCTTTAAGCTCGTTAGTTTACCAAGCGAGAGTGGCAAGCAACATTTCAGGCTACAAATTTAGGCTACAAATTTATTTCTATCTATCTTAAATAAGAGAATTGCCTCACACTATTCTAGCACTTTTAGTTGGAGAGAATATCTCTCACAACCAGCACTATTTCTATATTAAATATGTTAATTTAAGATAATGTTTATAACTATTTCTATATTAAACGTTAATTTAAGATAATGTTTATAACTATTTCTATATTAAACGCGTTTTATATAAAAATAAAAATTTTCACATCCTAAAAAATTAATTACACAAAATACATCCTAAAAAAATTAATTACACATAATACTGGAAACAGCCTAAATTTTTTTTATATATTAAAATAAAATTATTTGTTTTAATTTATAAAAATTATCTACATTTCATCCCGGCTTAATTCATACAATATTAATGATAATAGTGCTGAGCTATCTTGCCTGCCTTAATAAATTTAAACGGAATACAATGAATCAAATACACTTTTTTCATTTTTCCAACACGAGTAAACTTTCAGAGTTTTCGTTTCTTTCCATTAAGTAAATGTGAATAGTTCCGTGATTTTCTTTTGATGTTCATACGAATTTTCTCTATGCACTCCACCTTGTTACATCCATCTGCCCGCAACTCCTCCAAAGAATCCAACGTGTCCAGACCTGGCATCTCCTCTATTTTGTCACACCCGCTGATGTCCAGTAGTCGAAGTTCTGCAATTCCTGATAGCCCTTCTATTTTCTTCAATGCAGGACATTCCTGCAAGTCCAGAGATATTAGTGCTGTTGGCAGTGCTCCAACCACCACTAGTTCATGACAATAGCTGACGTTGAGGCGTTGAAGGTTGGGGCACACCCCTTCACAAAATGATAACTCCTTTAGTCTCGTCCCCTGCAGGTCTATGTGTCTGAGTCGAATCATGCAGGTCTTGTCAATAGATGAATCCGGCAATCCAACCTTTTCCACACTGTTAAATGGCACTTCAAGTAGCGGACAACTTCTTACTTTCAATATTTCAAGATGGTTCAACCGCATGACAGCTACTGGTAGATACTCTATCGGTGCATAATGTATGGTCAGTGTTGTTAAATGTGTCAATTGTCCAACGGAGTCGGGTAAGCGTCTCAATTTGTCGCAGAAATGAAGTGTCAATTCTTCTAAGCTCGTTAGTTCACCGACCGAAGGCGGCAGCATTTCCAAGAAAGGGCATTGTAATTTCAGAATTTCCAAATTGCTTAGGTTTCCAATAGCAATCGGCAATTCTGTTAAGATTGTATGCTTCAAATTTAATTCTTTCAGGGAGCGTTGATATGTGACTTGGGGAGGCAATGCTTCCATTCTCCGACAATTTGAAAGGTCTAAGCTTTCAAGCTTCCTGATATTTCCAAATGTTATGCTTGAGATTGTCAAGCTATAGCAGCCTGCTAAATAGAGATGTTGAAGTCGACTTAAATTCCCGAAGGAGTCTGGCAGATCTTCCAACCTGAAACAGCCATTCAAGTTAATATACCTCAGGTTTGCTAGATTTCCCAAAGAAGGTGGCAACGTCTGCAAATCTCTACACCCAGACAAGTCCATCTTTTCCAGGTATCTCAACTGCCCTATGAACTCTGCGACCCATAAAAGGGTAGAGCTAATATTCAACTCCGTTAACTTCACAGGTGCCTGCAATACAATGCAATGCACCCTTAAATGTAATTATTTTAAACTTTAAAACCGCGACCTGCCCATACCAATTGTAAATTAAGAACGAACAAACACAAACTTTCTTTAAACGAAAAAATGGAGGATTTTGCATGTACCTCACTTCCAGTCTGCCACAATGTTTCCAGTTCACCCCCGGTCACTTCTAAGACTCTTAAATTCTTTTTCGGAATCCAGTCAGGCAGGGACGTGTACGGACAGATATCCCAGCGGAGCCATACAAGATCTGAGTGTTTCAGCCAGTTGGATATGCTTTCCAAGCAATTGCCTTCAGCTCTCAGAAGCTGCAACTCGCTCATATCAACGAATCTATTGTTGGATGTGGAATTATTAAAAAGATTGCCCATATCAACAAAGCTGTCGCCAAAAGCGAAATTAATGAAACGTTTGGGCAGATCAAACAAGCGATTGCTTAATGTGAAATTACAGAAACGATTGCCCAGTTCCACAGGGTCTTCGAAGGATTGCCCAGATCTTCTTTGAACCATGTAAATTCCACGCACCTAAATTGTTTTCTAAAAAGAGTTAACACAAGAATGAAATCATGGCAAAGTTTAAGAATTCACAACTTGAAAGATACATTTTTTTCTGAGCATACATTCGAGAACACTACATAATGTCAAGTAGAGCTTCAAGTACGTACAGATGATTGCTGGGTTACATCATCAGAAAGGCTGTCAATTGGGCGCCAAAGACGACCTCTAGGCTCTTGCTCTGCTAAATCTCTGCCCAAGTCTCTCAGGTGATCGTGCATTCTTATGTAGTTTTCGCTGTCGACTTCGACAAGAGACTTGTTTCGTAGATTTCGAAATCTCAAACGACCATTCCAGCCACACCCGTCCCATATCCGTATGGCCTTGTCCCTGTCTTCTCCTATGAAGAAACAGGCAATATCTAGGAAGATATGCTGTTCCTCTAAATTGAGTGAGGTGTAACTAATTTGAAGTCTCTTGTGTATCTCACCGGGAAGTATGTGTTGAAGTTTATCCAATTGCTTTTCCCAGTAATGTAAATCATTTTTTCCAAGAAGAAGTGCCCCAAACACCTGCAATGATAAAGGCAATCCACCACAGGCTTCTAAAAAGTCATCTACCATAGATTCAAACCCCGGAGACGGATATGGTTGGCAGAAAGCATGCGAGCAGAAGAGCTCTCTCGAGTGTTGTTCATTAAGACCGGTCAACTTGTAAATCGACCCGTTTTCGACTCCTGACCTTGTGAGGACGTCCTTATCCCGAGATGTAATCAATATAAAGTTATCAGAGCAAAGAATAGCTTTATCCGGCAAAAGTGCCTCAACCTGATCCAGGTGATCTACATCATCTAAAATTATGAAGGCATTAGAACTTGAGAGATGCTTTTTAAGAGTTTCTTTACCTTCATAAATATTGTCTATCTGCAGATCTGATCCAGTCAACCCCTTAAGAAGTATCCTCTGCACTGAAGTTAAACCATCTCCGCGTGCATTTTCTCTCACATCAAATACAAAGCAGGATTTACTATAATTGGAACTCATCCGATTGAAAAGTTCTTTGGCCAGGGTTGTCTTTCCTGCACCACCAATCCCAACGATCCCCGCAACGAGAGGTTTTCCACTCGGCTGTAATAAAACTTTATTTTCAAAATCTTTCACTTTTACTTGCAACCCAGTTGGATATTTCGCTACATTCAACGCTGGTTTTTTTGCCTTTCTCAACACACGTTCCACTACTTCACCAAGCAATTCCCCCTCGTCGCTGGTTATTAGCAAGAAAATAAATACAGCTAGTGAGAAACAAACGTCTATGTATATCTATCAAACATAATAAAGCAATACAATGCAGTGGAGGTTTTGTTCTCACCCATCATACGCCTCTAGCTCGAAACCGCTTATTTCTGCAACAGCAGAAAGAGCGTTTCTCCAATTTTCAATGGTGTTAGACTCGTATCTCAGCTTCGTTTCATGAGTTTGAGGATCGTATACTTTCTTCTCTTCCAGCTTGCGCAGGGATTGAGCATACACTCCATCGTCGCACCGCGTCCATCGAAGCTGAGCAGGCGTCACACCGTAGAAGACGGGAATGATGGTAGCCTTCGACTCCAGCAGGAGAAGGAGCTCATTGAGACACCGTGTTGATTCCGCGTATCCCGGGGAGAAGATGGCCACATGGACGGAGGCAGTTCGAATCGCGCCTACCATCTGAAAAGAGAAATCGTCGCCCTCTTGCAACTTTTTAAAGTTCAGGAAGACTCTCAATCCGAGTACCACAAGGCGACGGTAAAGAAAACTAGCGAAGGGATTCCTGCCATCAGGAATGTAACAGTTGATGAACACATCGTAAACGATATAGGTGCTGGGAGATGCAAAGGAGGCGGCCGAGGACGAAGCCATTAATGTTGGATGTAGCGGAGAAATAAGATAATGAAGATAAACGGTAGCGCAGATTGAGCAGAGCGAGAGACATGTATTTGTGTTGATCTGACTGCCGCACTTCTGGATGACACCCGAGAGTCAATTGACTACAGTATCTGTCTTATTTATCTAAAAAAACAAATTTGAATTTAACAAATTTGAATTTGGCTAGATTTTTAGATTTTTAGGGGTAGTTTGAGTTTTGTATAAATGAAAGTTTAATACATTTCAGAACTTTATTTTAGGGGTTTTGTCTCATTTTAAACCAACCGTTTTGTCTCATTTTAAACCAACTCATATACTCAGAAAATCAATCAAAATTCTAGATTAACTTGAAATTTAAAAACGGGCTGCTGCCACCTATCAGAAAAATAATTGAAAGCAAAAATTACTCCCAATTAACCCACTCCTTTAACCCACCTTTTACAATCTAACAAGTTCCAATCATATCCGTGGATCCGTGAGTATATCTTCCTTTTATATTTTGAGTTTTTACATTAAAATAGGATAATATAATTTTTTTTTTTGACTAAATCATAATTTTTTATTATATAAATTAGATTTTTAATGAATAAATGTATTTATCGTGTTAAACAACCTTTGAAATATTTAAATTATACAAACTTAATTAATAAAATATACAAATCCAATATTTTCTCACAAAATTTTAAATTAAAAAAATCCATAAAACGTTTGACTCACAGTTTAACATTTATGGTTGGCCACAATTTATTAAAAAAAAACAACTTCTCCATCTGCCACTTGCAAAAACATGTCGATTCATTTTTCAAAGAGCCACCATGCTTTTAATTTTATACATATGTGTGGGGGAACAAACTCATACTAGCTCGGTCAAGAAAACAAAGACTCCGGGAAGGCCAAAGAGTTGGAAGTTATGTCACGTAGTGATAGTTGGAACTAGTATAGTATATACCCACTTAAAGGAACGCCCAACATAATGTTGGAAAATATTTTTATTTTTTATTTTTTTTAAATACTTACTTTCTCTCTTTGCCTTTTTAAAGTCCATATATATCCACTTAAAGAAATGTAGAACATAATGTTGGAGAAGATAGGTTTTTACTTATTTAGATTATTTATCTTTTTTTAAGTTTATATATTTCATGGATGTAATTTTCATTTATAGTTATTTAATATTTTTTTTTTAAGTTAAAAGATAAAATAATTAAATCATTTTGATGATGAAAAGAGGTGAAAGGGTTTTTCCCAAAAAATATTTTTGGTTGACATAATTTGAATGATAAAACTCTGTTCTCTCTTGTGATTAAACATCTAAGGAAGCCCTACTTCAACATGTCTACACAAGTACTCTCCATAAACATATCAGTCTCCACTAACATATCAGACTAAAATCCATTTGTAATCAATTCTCTATGTATGGGTATACCTTGCTCTAGACCAGTGAGGTTGGCGCAAGCCGAGTGAACAGTAGCAAAAGTTTCTGAGCTTGGCCTCAACCTCTGCAGTTACATTTATTTGAAACCAAGCAATCAACCCCTCTTCTCACGCAGTGAAAGAAGTTGGACTTGCTTCAAACGCAAGCAGTTAGAATTCAGTACATTTGAAACTGAAGACACTTTACACAATTAAGAGCACGCAACATAAGTGACTGATTCATTATTCAGTGATGTTACCTCACTCAGAAATGCAATGATCAGATGATTTTGCATTGTTTCTTAAGTAAGGATTCCATGGAGAAATGTATAATGCACGAGAGCTTTAGCATTCAATGAGTTATATTTAAAAGGAGTTCTAGTTCTACCTAATGTAATTACACAGGAAGACCTAAATCTGGTCACTCTCACATATGAGCTTGTGTTTGTACATGTTATAAACAACAGTGATTTTGGATGGATGAAAATATTTTTGCTCAGGGTTTGAATAAATTTGAAAAGCACATGTCTTTGTCTCAGATTATTGAAAACTCTAAGGTGCAAATTATACACATGAAGGGATATGGAGGTTCACTTTTCCTAACATATATGTAAAAACATTAGAGGATGCTTTCATGTATTTTCTACTATGAAAGGATTGAATGAAAGTGTTTTATTCCTTGCAATAAATAAATATGCGAGTGAAAGGGAATTTGACATTATGGTTGTCTTGCTATAACTCACATGGAATAAAGTATTATGTGCAAATTGATGTTATGGATGAACTTGATCCTCTCTGTTTGCAAGTAGTGCTTGGTTCCATATGTAGCCTATTAGTGGAGAAAAAGGAGTGCGGACTTGTAATACTTCTTTTTGTGACAACCATAATTTCTACACAAAGGAACATCAATATGGACAAGGTGAGATAGTTTTTTGTTTTATAATGGGCAGTGAAAAGGTAAAAAATGTTTACATGTCAAAGGGAAGAAACAGTAAGAACCCTCTATAGAGAAGGTGAAATGGTTGCTAGAACTAAAAATGAAAATTTACAAAAATGTTTTACAAGATGTCCAAGGAAAACAAAATAGTAACCATCAAACATATATGTCAAACAAAATCGACCTCATATGTAAGCTCATCAAAAGTTGGATATGCAATAGTTTACAGTTATGTGGTGAGTGCACCCATAAAATTATAGGTAGCATCTAAACTCACCTCAAGGGCCTAAATCTCAAAGAGTGACTCTACATCACAGCATGAGAAGTACATGAGTTTTGAATCAAAAATAAAATATACAATGACATAGTAGCAAGTATTGCTAACCTCATTTTTCAAAATCCTAAAACATGGTTAAAAAAAAGAGCTATCAACAACATGTGGCTACTGAAGTAAACACTAAAACATGTTTTAAAAAAGCTATCAACAACCGTGGCCACTAAAGTGAAGAGGGATTTGTCAGCAACATGTGGCCACTAAAGTGAAAATACTTTGCTGGAAAGAGTATAAGACAAAAAAATATTGTACCCATCATCTTCATCCCTTGCATCCACGTCATGTGGGGCCTAAAGTAAACAATAAAACATGGTAAAAAAAGGGCTATCAACAACGCATGGCCACTAAAGTGAAGAGAGATCTATCAACAACATGTGGCCACTAAAGTGAACATACTTTGTTGGAAAGAGTACATGACAAAGAACAAAAATTGTACCTGCCATATTCATCCCTGACATCCACATCATGTTGGGCCTAAAGTAAATAGTAAAACATGGTAAAGAAAGAGTTGTCAACAACATGTGGCCACTAAAATGAAGAGAGCTTTGTCAGCAACATGTGTCCATTAAAGTGAACATACTTTGTTGGAAAGAGGACAAGACAAAGAAAATAAAATTGTACCCACCACCTTCATCCAAACATCCACATCATGGGCTTCATTGGGAACTATGGTGATCCTATATCTCGACATTCACATAATGGGATTTATTGGGCACTACAATGATTATAATTTACAATTGGATTAAGCAACTCAATTATAGAGTTAGATCATTGAAAAGATCAATGGAAAAGTCAATGGTCGATTTTGTGGTTGGTCCTTCCAATAAGCCAAATCAATAGGATTAAGCTCAAATTGTTGAAAGTGGCCCATTATTAATTATATTCAACTATGAATTGCGCACTGGTCTTATTTTGTTCATGTAGACCCCCAAACTCACATGTTGCACACATAATACATAGAAGAGAAAATGATCTGATACTAAAATTGAGAACTCAAAGTCCTTGCCTCTGCAACTAGAAAAATAAAGAACTCTAAAATATTTAGTCTACACATGTTGTATGGCACATAAAAGTACAAGATTCCATAGAGCCAGATCGTGAATGGATGCTAGTCTTTCGTTTAATGCCTAAATAGTCTTATAAAATTTTGCGCATTAAATATGTTAGCTTGGCCAAATTTTGCATATTAGAATACATGGAGGAGATAATTCCACAAAAAAACAACTATACCTTCAATATCTGGGCGAAAGATTTAAAAAATTATAAATCTAAGCATTGTAATATTATACATACACACGGCCCGCAGGGGTGTAGACCGATTGGCAAGTGCCGTGTAAATGGAAGGAAATATGTAAAAAGAGGTCTCAAGGTCGATTCTCACCTTGATTTACTTGGAGGGCGTGCTTGCGGGTTGTGCATTCTCCCTAGGGGTTATAAGGCAGCCGGCATGATTCGACCCCGTGTCACACGAGTATGATACTGCCGTTGTTACCGATTCCCCTTGTACAAAAAAAAATATTATACATACACACAACTTGCCAAAATCTTTAATGCCTAAATAGTCTTATAAAATTAAGTGCATTAAATTTGTTAGCTTGACACAATTTTGCATATTAGAATATATGGAGGAGATGGCATGATTCCACAAAAAGACAACTATACCTTAAACATCTGAGTGGAAAATTTAAAAAATTATAAATGTAAGCATTGTAATATTATACAAACACAGGCAACTTGCCAAAAGATAAAATTCAAAGACCATATTACTTATTTTCCACTACTCGACTAAACCATCAAACCAATAGTTACCACAACCACACAAAATCAGAAACAAACTTGACATACATACAAAGGTTACTACACTGAAAAAAACAAATGTATTTGTCTTGGATATCCTCTAGACAAATTTTCTTTCATGCCCTCTAAGAAAGAAAATACAAGAATATGCATGCTCAGAGTTCAAATGTATCTCTATACTTAATAAGCATGGATATTATCATTATAGTGGAGTCAATATGCTTTGGTGGGCATGAAATTTATAACCAAATATAAATGCAGCTTCACGGATTGGAAATGCAATGAGTTGAACACAACCAATGGAGGTCAAAGATGGCATGTGTCATTGAATAGTTGATGGTATAGGAGTCTTAATAAAAACTCAATGCTAATATACACAAACTCATATACCTGCTCATATGACCCTCAATGTGCGTCAGAATTGGAGTTATCAAGAAATGTCCAAGAAATATATAAGGCTTCAAACAAAACGCTTAAATCTATGCAGATTAAAGATTTTTCTTAAGAAAATGTGTAAAAAGTATTTAACATTTGCAATGTTCAGTACATTTACATAAGTTTGTTGTTGCGAAGAGAAAGTTAAAAAGAAAAAAACAATGATCTAAAGATCAACGAGTAAATTACCTTCAATTGCAAGAGATATTCCAAATATTGAGAAATGTAAATCGTCCGTTCTTGTTGTCCCTTGTGAAAATCATTGCACTTTGGAGAGTAGAACTCAAATCAATAAAAGCAATGGAATGGACAATACTGCAATTTAAGACGCTGCATGACGATACGCACCAGTAGGGAGAAACCATTAGAAATCATTCTCTAGTGAGGGATGATATCCATAAAAGTCCCCTAGGTTTTTAAGGGAAAAAATTAACAAGATCCATGTAGTGGCTATGTGTTATAGTAGCGTAATAGAAGAAAGAGCTAACACATCAAGAAAGTGATTGGTAGATGTTAATTGCAATCAATGGGTTTTTGTATGAAAGCTTTGCAATACATGGGTTTGTGCATGAAAGTTGTTATCGAAAATATGCATAGAAAACATTTTCCATAAATTAAATTCAATATTGTTGAAATGTCGAATATTTTTTTTAGTGAGATTGTCCATGAGTAATTATAGTAATTTTTTCATATATGTCATTTTTTGACAAAATAAAACATTGTGCCATTTAAATAGACTATGGTTTCATATAGAGTATTTTCTTATAAAAAAATTATTGTAGACACCATAGCATAAAGACATTTAGCAAGCAAACCCACTTTAAACAATATTGTGATGTTTTTCAACCTTCAATCATCATTGTGACATTTTCAAAATGATATGAGCTAGCTTCATATTGAACAACTGCACAAACACATAATCAAGATAGGACAATAAGCTTTCTAAGAATATTATTTCACCATGACACAAATATTCATAGACAAAAGGATACTCATACAATGAATAAATACCAAAGCTAGCATTATTATCACCACTATTCACCTTAAATTGTTTTTATCGAGATTCTTACACTAAATTATAAACTAAAATAAGAATATGTGCAATGACATAGTGAAAATGATTAATAGAATACAAGCTCAAAACAACTGCACCATGTAATACTATGATATAATTTAATTCATCATTGAGAAATCTTAGTTGTTCTAGTATTTTTTTTTGTACATGATGCAATATTCACATTCTCTGCATTGAATTGCATCGCTAAACTTTAGTGAATTCTTAGTTCTACGGTGTGCAATATCATACAAGTGTAAGAAGGATGTCTAATTTAGAAACAACAAAATGAAAATTAGTGAAATTACTTATCCCAATACATATAATGTTTGTAAATAATAATACAACAAACGTGTTCAACAATAAAAACTACTCAAGGTTTTAGCAATCTATCTAAAAGATAGGGGAATAAATATACCTTCATAAATTTAACTTATAGGCTCATGCACTTGAGGTCTACCTAAAATAATCAAACCAAAATCTAGTATAGTTTTGAAACTACTTGCTAATGGTATTGGAACAACCGATATCAAAATGTTAGGAATGGAAAACTGACATATATTTGTTGATAATAAATCTATCAAACCCACTTTTGGAAACCTTAACACCAAACTCTTTTGTGTCAACATATCATCGGAGAAAACCTTGGCATAATTAAGTACCAATTAGGTGTAAAATACACCCATGATACAAAACTTTGTTGACATGGCAGTGCCACAGAGGTGCCACATAGGCAGGCCACGGGGAAATAATGGGTCACACTAGTGATGTCATCGATCTTCTAAACCGTTGAATACGAGTCAGATGTAGGAAGAATACTAAACTTTTTTGTATTTCCGACGAACGTTGGGGGACCAAGAAAAAAATATAAATAAATTTTAAGAATTAGTGGTTAACGTCCAACGATAAGATGGATTTTGTCTGTAATGTCAGAACACCCGTTGAAATTCAACACCATATGTAGTAGTGACATGTCAATATTTGAGTTCTTATGATTTGAATTGGCCTGCATGGCCACCAACATAGAGATATTGTGGTCCAAGAGTTCAATGCGATGATTAAGTTCTACAATTTCTCTTTGTACTTTGAAAATCAACTGATGAAGATTTTCCAAAGGCCCCTAGCTAAAGAGTGAATTGTCCCTGCTACTTTCATCTGAAGAGAAGTGGAAAGAACATGAATATTGCGTTGTCTCATTGTGACCTTCATAGGTCTCTGGACTAGGATGCATTGACCTGGTGGGAGAAATCAGAGGAGGAATCTGATGAGGATCAAAACCAAGAGAGTTACCATCCTTATAAAACCACTCGACCTTACATCCCCAAACAATGGTTGTCTCCTTGATATGCTACTTTCTATGCTTTGCTAGGTGGTGAATTGGTGAATTGGTCTCTCTTATTGTCATGCCCTTGCCAATGGAATTGAGACTTTCAGGGCTTTGATCTCTCGATATTCTATATCCGCTAGCTCTGTGCGATCAAGCACACTCTCGACGTCTTGCCATGGTGTTTCCAGGAGGGGGAGTCTTCACAGAATAATAGAGCACAATTTTACAAGACCAAGGCCAATAATAACTTACAAAATGATGAATCCGGAGAAACATTACATGAAATAAACATTCAAAACAATGCACTGAGGTCCTTCCACTGCTGCACAAACTAGGGTGATTAGTTATTTTCTCTTTGATTCCTAGGTACCATGGATGCATTCTTATGGAATCAGTGGATTGGCCCTTCAGTTAGTCATACCAATTCCTCTGCTTCATAGTTGTGGTGTAGATTGGGTCCGAACTAAGAAGTGAACGTGAGGTCATTTCCTCCTGATTTCTTAGAGATGCGAGCTTCCAACTAGCTTGATCTACCCTTCCATAATTAATGCACATTCTAACTGGATGACACCCATCCAGGGAAAAATATTCCTTCCTTGATAATGCCTTACATTCCAGGAGGATGGGATGCTCTGGGTTTGTACACAATTGCATTCAAGATCTATTTCTCTTCTAGGGACTCCAATATTAGCTAGCCTATCCACCACCTTGTTCGCATCACGATGAACATGAGAGGGGATCTGAACCAAATGGGGAAAGAAAAGAGAGTGCAATAATTCCATATTTCTTAGAAGTCTCTAACTGAGGGAGAACTTGGTTGACACCGATCCATTGATAAGTATGAAGAGCATGGCCAAGATGACCCGAGAGTCCTCTTCTATAATAAGTTGAGAGAAACCCTAGGCAAGAGCTACTTGAAGACCTTTTATTAGAGCCCAAAGCTCTATTGCGTTATTCGATTCATGACCAATACCACTTGCAACAATGTGGAGGATGTGTCGTTGTTCATTTATGAAAACCGCACCAAAACCCACCGGTCCTAGGTTGCCCTTAGAGGCTCCATCAAAGTTAAGTTTGAAAAATCCAAAAGGGGAGCAAGACCAATGTTTAGGACTCCAATTAGCTGAGGGATGGATATGAGGCATATCTGGATCAAGTGCAAGATGAAGGTCTCATTCCCATAAGATAGGTTTTTCATTCATATCACATTAGACATCCTCCATTGTCCATTTGAAAATTTTGACCATCTCCAAAATGCTCTCTTGAGTGATATCCCAGATGTCTTCCCAAGGAAGTTGTGCAGAGTGGAATATCCTTCAATTTCGTTCTTTCCAAATGTGCCACAAGATAAAACCTACTAGTAGTTTCCCGATTCTATTGAGAATGGGATTTTTGAAGGGTGTTGGTCTTCAACCTGCCATTGTGTTGATGACATTGTTCCTCTGACAATCTGAGGTACACATAAAAAAAATTTACTTCTATGTTGAAATTATTATGTCTGACACTTATTGACAATATTTTGGTTTTCTTGACGGATAATTTCTATGTTTACGATAGAGACATTGACATGTTCCAATTTTGACTTGCTACAAAAAGTTTCAGGATCTAATTTAAAGATGCTCGCAAGCTTCCAATCTAAAACATTCATTGCAAAAAAGGAAAAAAAAAATGCACAATCTGATAGATACAGGTACATATACTTTGAAGCATCTTTTATGTGACAATTGGATTCCTATGGATTAATTTAGAATATCCGTGATTGATATTTTTTTCCACTCCTCATTTTTGCGCCTACATCATATTACCAAATAGTATTGTAGGCTAATTGTAGGCATATTGCAATTAAATTCTATATAATCTCAACTAAAATACCAAGCACTGTGAAACACTATATGGATTATACTAGTGGTCCAAGAAAACAATATAAAACGGATACAAAAAATCGACACTCAAAGATAAAAATTGGTAGTGTGCTAGAAAACTATGGCTTGTTCCACTTACAAAACTTTGCATATGTTCAAGGAGATTGTTTGTTAAATGCATTGAATGTGCTACTTCATTTTAGATACACATTGATAGAAATTAAATAAGGTACAATAGAAAACTCCAGGTCATATTTGCAACAACAATATACATAATAAATTGCATCTTTTGAACTAAATCTAGATAAGTCTTCATTTATAGAAATACCTAATATTAGAAATTCACTATGTTCTTAGCTGATTTTGATTCATAATGTTAGCACGACATTTGACAACTTAGCAATACCCAAAAATAAAATTTACTACCAAAGGAATTTAATCTCCTTCACAAGACACTAGTGTTGTTGTATCAATAAAGAACATTATAGACACAACAATTATAATACAAGTGCATAAGGAAGATTTCCACTATTTCTCTAGCTGGTTTTCTATTTGTAAAGAATTTCACTATATAGATTTTTTATTGCTAACCTGTAACAAGTCTCCCATATTCCTCAATATGCTTGATGATAGATTGGCTCAAGTAGCTTAGTGCACTAAGTTGTGTATAAAAGTAGAAACATGATTTGATATTTTACTCTTAACAGTCCATTTCACTGTTAATTATTGTTTGTTGACAACAATTTCTTTTGTTCAAACTACAACCTTGAAGATTCATTTTATGGATAAATATTTGACAAAGATACAATAATTTATAAAGCTTAGATAACCGATATTGTCACTGTCTATTTTGCAACTTAAGACATTGTCCCCAACAATTTTAGATTGGTTCGTTTATTAGAAATCATCCACTTTAACTATTTCCAAAAATATGTTTCCAAATGTAGTTTTTATTGTTTCTGTTACACTTTGTGCTGACATACAATCATCTTTATGTTATGTCTTCAGACTCTCTAGATGTTTCTCTAATATAATGCATATTGTTTTGCACATAGTAACATGAGGAAAAACAACGAGGAGAAACAAAACAAAACAACAACATTCAAAATAGAAAGAAAAAGGTAAAATTTGCAAGATATGGATTCAAGAATTTCCTTCAAGCATTCGTCTACTGATTTGTATTTGCTTACCATGTATAGGAACAAACGAATGGCTTATGTCCCAATTAGAATTGAAGAGCTGACTAGTTACTAGGCTGGGCAAGTTTTCAATGACAATGTTGTTGTCACATAGAGAGCAATACTTGACAAGCCAGAAAAGTCAACTAAACTTTTTCAAGTAGATTTAACATACGCAAAAGGTGAGATGAAAATAACCTTGAATTTCCACAGTAATTTCATTGAACAACATTAAGAAAAACTCATGCCATGGAAATCCATTCATATTGCAAATTTCAAAATTGCACCCAAAACCAATTATGATCATGGTGAGGTTGAATATATTTTGCTAGTCAAACAAGAGACTAGCATAGAAAGAATAGCACATGTCTGTCAGGAGTATAACTTCATACAAAACACATCAATTAGAATACTTATAGCAATAACATAAAAATATGTGTTTGGTACAATAGGTGCAATTGTCACTAGTGCAAGGAAATTAGGCACACAATATACATTGCAAATCAAAGCTGACAATTCAAAAAACGATAAGGCCATGGTAATTCCATTTCTATGCAAACATTTAGATACCAATATATTTATTTTCTTTCCATGAACTTCCTAAGCCATAAATGAAAATTAATGTGTGTCTTTGTTAAAATGTAGTTGCACTTATTTCTGACATTTGCGGAAGAATTTGCTTTCATTGAGGAGCAACTTTCACAGAAAGAAATTCCTATGTTGTTATTTAGAAACATTGTGAAATGAAAAGAAACAACTTCAAATGTGTTGTGTACAACTCAATCAACGTTCATTGCACCATTAAAGGCAAAGAAGGATTTTGATGATCTAAAACTGTTGCTTAAGTGCACAAACCAGGAGAAATTTACTAAGTATCTAGGCATATGTTATATTATAATTTTTAATTAAAAAGTATTGGTTGATAGTTACATTGACTTATGTCAAATAATTTCAAGGCACATTGGCATTAGCAAACATATATTCCAATAATTTTCAGCCTATATGCTCAAAGTGCAATTTAGCAATAGAATATTTTGGATCAATACAAGGAACAATGTTGAATTGTGAAAAATGTTAGGATGAAACCCCCTTCAACTATTCACACAAGTTAAAATGCAACGTAATCATCACATAAAATATAAAAGTATCATGTTGTCTTGAAGATGAGATCTTAAGAAACCTTTTCCCAAAACTAACAACATTGTCGTACGAAGATTATCTGAAAGAAAAATCAGATGTCATCTACATGCTTCATGACTTCATTTTTCATGGAAAATTTATGCTCAATCAAGGAAATACCATAGTTGAAGTAGAGAAAACTACATGAGAATAAGATTCCCTTTGTTTATTTTTTGCAAAAAAATAGAAAAACAAAAACAAAAAATGTATGTTTCAAAAGATTGTTTTCCTAGGTTCTTTCCGATTTCAATTTGTGAATTTTACCAATGTGTTCTGACATTCAATTTCATTGTGGATTGTAGACATATCAAAGTTTTCAAATGGAGGTAGAATCACTAAGTTTCACCAAGGAGACTAGAATGGTGATATTTTTTTAATACAATTTCCTCTTCTAATTTGAACGTTAACAATTAGTTCAATTTAACATTCATCTGAAAGTAATATTTTTTGTTAATATTTGTATCTCCATTCCAATGTAACTATAAGAATGTGTATTGCTATGTGGCATCTGTGTTGTTGATTAAAAAACAATGGTATAGTAAATATCTGAAATTCAAAATATTTTTTGAAATTTTGGAAATCAACAAGGATCTTCGTCTTGTTTGCATTTATTGATTTGGACAAGTGATTGACAAATGTCATTACTATTGGACTCATTTTTATCAAGCTCTTGTTCATTTCTTTCCAGAAATTAATTCTCATAATAATTTTCTATTCTCTTCATTTCCTCATGTATGTTGTAATTCGTGTTGAAGTTAGTTATGAAAAAAACCAATTCAACATTGCATCATGTTCATAGTATCAATAAAACTTTGCTTGTCATTGCTATTTTCCAATTATGGTCTTTTTCTTTCTTTTACATGCTCATTTTTCATCTTTGTTGCTATTCCAATTGTTTTTTCCTAAATATATTGTTTTAGACAATAAGCAACAACATAGAACACAACATCACATAAAATTTGATTTCATAGAAAACATATAGCCCACCCATGAAACCATATAGTTTTTACCATTAGTGTATTTTTCATTGAATCTCAACATGTTACTTTAATTCCAAATGTCAATCACTATATCAAATGGTGATCAAATTTTTAGAACCTTCAAAAAAAAATGAAGATATCAATTACTACCTCAAATGTATATCAAATTTTAAGCATGATTTCAAAAGGTGATCAACTTTTTAAAATATCTTAAGATTGAAAACATCACTCAAATTTAGATCAAACTTAAAAAATGATATAAAAGGTGGTCAACTTTTTAAAAACTTTGGAGATTGAGAGTATCAATGACTACCTCAAATGTATATCAAATTTTGAACATGATTTTACAAGCTTCATTAAGGTATTCTTTAAGAGCTAACTCTTACATTAATACAAGTTGAGACACATTGATTTAGTATGTTTCATTTGGTTTTGTAGCATCAATTATTTGCACATAAATATTGTTAATATGATATCTTCATCATCTATTTATGGATGCCAGATATAATTTATTATTTCCTTAAAGTTGTGTTATATATTCTTTGTATATTGATACATCATACACAACTTGTTTGTACATCTCTATCAATATTATCATGTTATCACTATCAATATTATTATGTGACTATTGTATGTGTCTTAGCACTAAGGTGTCAATATTATTGCTTAATGTACATAGTTTCAATATAGCATAAAGATTCATAAACAATACTTATCATCATGCTTACTTTGTGTATTGTAATTTACACGTCCATTTCAATTCCCTAACAACAACAACGATATTAAAAAAAACATCTTGCTTTAGATAACAATGAGCACCACAAAACACAACACCATATAAACTTTAATTTCATACAAAAAACATAGCTCACCCATTAAAACCATTCAAATATTCAACATGATTTCAGAAGATGATCAAGTTTTTAGAAGATTCAAAGATTGACAATATGAATGTCTACCTCAAATATATATCAACTTTGAAGATTGAGAACAACAATGACTATCTCAAACCTAGATCAATTTTTGAACATGATTTCAGAAGATAGTCAACTTTTAAAAAACTTTGAAGACTGAGAATATCAATGACTACCTCAAATGTATATCATAATGTATATCATATTTTGAACATGATTTTACAAGCTTCATTAACGTCCTCTTTAAGAGGTAACTCTTGCATTAAAACAAGTTCACACAAATTGATTTAGTGTGTTTCATTAGGTTTTGTAGTGTCAATTATTTGCACATAAAAGTTCTCAATGTGATATCTTCAACACATGTTTATAGATGACATATATCATTTATTCTTTCCTTAGAGTTGTGTTTTATGTGCTTAGTTTGTCATATGTATGGAAGGGTTTTCCCTTTGTGAACTTCACAAGTGATATTGATACATCATACAATACTTCTTTGTACATTTCTAAGAATATTATTATGTTATCACTATCAATAGCATTATGTGAATATTGTATGTGTGTTGCAACTAAGTTGTCAATATCATTACTCGATGTCCATAGTTTCAGTATAGCATAATCATTCATAAACAATATTTATCATAATGGTTACTTTCTGTATTGTAATTTACACGTTTGTCTCAAAGCTGTAAGGCCAACACTAGCATTATAAAAAGAGACCCTCTATCAACAGATTCAATTTTTCTATACATAACTATTATTCCTTATATTTTTATCTATATTTTTTTATAAATATTTATATAAATAATTTAAATTTGATCTTTAATATTTAAAAATATAAATTAATTACTATTTTTTTTTTATAAAATTAAATAAAACATATTTCATTTTCTCATGTTCAACTTATGAAAAAATGCACAAATAGAGTTTATTGCCTTTATATCTTCATTCATGTTCCTTATAGATATTTTATATTCAGTAATTTAGACTTCGTTTCTATTCGCAAAAGAATAGAGAGTGGTGATTAGGTACTATGTAGTGATTTCAGTGCTCTCAACTTTGAGTTATATGGAACTATTGTATTTAGACATTTTCAAGAGGCGGGTATAAGCACCATCATTGCCTTATTCAATTGTTTAATAATGTGAGGTAGGTATAAGCACCATCGTTGTCTTATTCACTTGTTTACTAATGTGTATTGGGTCCAACTTAATTTGAACCTAAATCTTGTCTAGATAATTCCGATGAGTTACCTATTTTTCTAAATAAAAAAAAAATAATGTGGAGTGGGTGAGAGAAAATCTCAAACTGCTGTCTTTAGACATTCTCAAGAGGCGGGTATAAGCACCATCACTGCCTTATTCAATTGTTTAATAATGTGAGGTAGGTATAAGCACCATTGTTGCCTTATTCACTTGTTTAATAATGTGTAGTGGGTCCAACTTAATTTGAACAGAAATCTTGTCTAGATAATTACGATGAGTTACCCATTTTTCTAATTAAAATAAAATAATGCGTAGTTGGTGAGAACGAACCTCGAACCACTGTCTTTAGACATTCTCAAGAGACAGGTATAAGCACCATCACTGCCTTATTCAATTGTTTAATAATGTGAGGCAGGTATAAGCACCATAGTTTCCTTATTCACTTGTTTAATAATGTGTAGTGGGTCCAACTTAATTTGAACCTAAATCTTGTCTAGATAATTCTGATGAGTTACCCATTTTTCTAAATTAAAAAAAAATAATGTGTAGTGGGTGAGAGCAAACCTCAAACTACTGTTTTTAGACATTCTCAAGAGGCGGGTATAAGCACCATCACTGCCTTATTCAATTGTTTAATAATGTGAGGTAGGTATAAGCACCATCGTTGCCTTATTCACTTGTTTAATAATGTGTTCACTTGTTTAATAATGTGTAGTAGGTCCAATTTAATTTGAACATAAATTTTGTCTAGATAATTCCAATTAATTATCCATTTTTCTAAATTTAAAAAAAAATAATGTATAGTTGGTGAGAGCAAACCTACTGTCTTTAGACATTCTCAAGAGGCAGATATAAGCACCATCACTATCTTATTTAATTGTTTAATAATGTGAGATAGATATTAAAAATGTGTAAATCTTATCTAGATAATTCCGATGAGTTAAAATAATGTGTAGTGGGTGAGAGCAAACCTCTCCATCAAATTACGACCCACGTAAACGCATATACGTCCTTAATGACATTTTTCTTTGAATGACGTTTTTCTTTTTGAACTTGAAGGATTCCATCGAATTTAATATGTCAATTGTCACTGTCTCTAGTTTGTCTTCGCTTTCTTGACCATCCATCCTCAAATTAATTTCCAAATCCTCAAATTAATTTCCAAAGTATGATTATGTGCCCCCCACGCACTGAAAGAATGAAAAGCACGTTGGCTCTTAAAAAAACAACGACATTTGCTTGGGGCCCTTCAATTAGTAGACTCAATTCCGGGTAAAAGATACCCGCTGACTTGGTTACAACTCGTTAGAATGTGAGATGCACATGGAAGGCACGGGGACAAATAATGACCCATAGAAGTTGAGCGTGGTTGAATAATTTTGTTAAATAATTATTTATAAAAATTATATATATAAAATAAAATAAAATAAAATAAATTTAATATTTTTAAATTCTAAATTATATTTTAAATCATATATTTAATTATTAATTATTGGTTTTGAGTTTAAAATGAGTTATTTTGAAGAGTTGTAATTTTATTGATGGCATAGCACTTAAACAATGACTCAAGATGAAATATGGAAGTAAGGAATATACTAATGCATATGTGGTAAAAATTTGGAGTCTAAAGTTATTTCATGTAAATGTTACATACCCTTAAAGTTAGGATGTACAAGGAGGGACCGAATCACCGCTCCTCGATCTCCTCTCTTCACAAAGGCATAGACACTACTACTTGGGAGGTAGCAACATTTGTTTGTAGATCAACCAAACAATAACTTTTCTTAATGGTCCTCCCTTTCATCATCTTATCTATGTTTTTAGTAAAATTTAATGGTTCATCATCATTAGACATCCACGTCTTCCTTCACCTTTGCATCTCGCAACACGAAATGACATGCAATGAACCAAAAACGCCGACCCCAAGAAATAAGTAAGTGATTTCCTAAAATGTTGCATGCAATTAATCAATGATAAACCATCCCCCCCCAAAAATAAAGAGATATTTTAATAAGGTGGATAGTAATGTTAGAAGATGACCACTTGATTAATGCACTTCTTTGGAAGATGATCACTTGATGAATGCACCTCTTTTGGAAAGAGAAAAATGTGAGAAGAGTGAAGAAAAAGAAAGTAAGAACATGAAGGGAATTTAAAATGAATCCATATCACAAGGATACAAATTGAAAATGTCTCACACAAAATCTTTTGAGTATTTCCCCATGATATATGGATGGTAAATGGGGTAGACCGTTGACCATGATTACATATCCTAAACTCGAGGGGATCAATAGATTAGTGACCTCCTCAACTTTGGGGGAGAGATATCACATTTGACTCATGATTGTTTGAGCTAACCCTTGAGGTTGATCTAATGTGAATATCCTACCTATGAAACCTTGAGAATTGATGATTAAACCCAGCTTGATATAGTTACCCATTCAATTGAAACTAATGAATGAATGAAATTTTTTCTATAAAATGCATGAAGAATGTTGAAATTGATTTAGAGTGGGAGGGGGGCATAAATGGAGAATAAAGCAGTAATATTAACAAATTTTAAAGTGATAAAAATCATGGATAAAAATAATCCATATTTGATAGATGTTTAACAAAATGCAATCCTAAATCTAACCCAAAGAAATATATCATTTTAATTGAAAAAAACCATGAAATTTTTTCATCTTGTAAAAAAGTGAAAATGCTTTTAATTCATTTTAATTCATTGATACATTGGGTTTCATCTAAACTCATTAATGCATGTAATATACACCAACAACATTGTATGAAGTTTATTTTCTTATACATATAAAAACAAGTAATTAATGTAGTTAAATATACATTTATCATATAATAATTTTATTAATAATATTATTTAAAAACTATATTAGTAAAAATTAGATAAATAATTTTGAATATTATAATTTTTTTCCAATTTTAATTTAAAAATAAAAAAATTTAATAATAAAATTATCTAAATTTCAAATAAATAAATATAAATTATAACTAAATTTAAAAAAAAATAACTTTAAACACATTTTAACTCTATATGAGAGTAGCATAAACCATCTTACAACCATGAACATAACCCATATTACAACCATGAACATACAGATTCCAATATTAGTAGGTGCACTATCCATTTTTTTTTTCCGTGTTATTTCACTCTTTGTTTTTTAATTTTTCGCATCTTTCACTTATATTTTCCCTCTTAATGTTAAAAATGTCATCATATGCTTACGATTATGAAAGATGTTATCACGATTTATTTTGATTTCCTTTTAAAATGTGAAACACATTCTTTAAATTTCTCTACAAAAATTCCTTTTAAAAATGTGAAAAACATTCTTTAAATTTCTCTACAAAAATGTTCTTAAGAAAAAATAAAATCATTTAAATTATTATATAAAATCTTTTATATATATAAAAGATCTTAAATAATACTTTAAATGATTTTGTTTTTTCAATTTTTTTTTTTGAGAAATTATATAAGATCTCATATAATAATTTAAATGATTTTGTTTTTTCTTAAGAATTTTTGTAAAGAAATTTAAAGAATGTTTTTCACATTTTTAAAAGGAAAAATTTACACCTAAATAAAAGAGATTAATAATAAAGGATCACTGTGTGAAGAATCAACTATAAAGATTTATAATAGAAGATTATAAGTTTATACTATACCTCAAAAAGTAAAGTCCAAATTGAGTCAATTTGATTGCTCACAAAGATTTAATTGCTAAAGTTTATTGAGGTATACATACCCTACCTCTTTGACCTTTAAAGAAGAAACACATATTCTTAACCATTAAACCAACTCATGCTCTTAATTTTCTTTTTTCATTATTTCAACACTTCACATTTTGCTTTCAACTCTATAATTTTTCTTCACCTTTATTTCTCTATAAATGACATCCACCCTCTCTAATAACATGCCCATATAAATGGAGATACTAAAAATTTTAAAAACAAAAATTATTATAACATAAACGATTTTATATTGCTTTAAAACATTAAAGCATCACAACACATGAAATCTTTAAATAAAACTTGTTATTATAAGGATTTTACATTTACAACCATGAAATGTTTAAATATAGAACTAGTTATCATAAGGATTGTAATTTACTTTTACAGGTGACTCTTAAACTAATTTCACCCCAAAACCATAAGATCCCAACAAATAATTTGTTGGGATTTAAATATATGTTTAAACCCATAAGATTGGACAAATAATTTGTTAAATCTATGTTTAACTTATTCTTTAAGTTAAACCCATAATCCTTCCTATGTTAGTGTTGACAAGTTAATTTAGTATATTGTAATTCATAGTTACTATATTCTTGGACTCAATGGT
>CBVK0102036617.1:0-12740 GCA_900067695.1 Picea abies | reverse complement strand
CGTTGCCATACTATCTTGAGCGTCCATTAGTTATTTGGTAATAGGAGGAGGAGGCTTTGGTGAAAGCTAATTAAAGTTTGATAAATCTTAAGAAAACCTAATAATTAAACCCGAGACCAAACCTAATGAACTACTTGGGGGTTTAATAACTAAGAGTGTGGATCATCTTCAATAATCCTAACAACATTTGTGCTTGAGTCTTCTAAATCTTCTTAAGTTGTTGTTGATCTTGATGTCTTGATAATAATGACATATTGATGATGAAATTTTGATGCTCTTATTTGGTGATTTCCTGCACACATAAGAAGTAAAAACGTGGTTAGCTTGCTTTGTATAATTTGTACTCTAGCATTCTTTATTGTAAGTAATTGTATATGGTATTCTTTCATTGGTTTAATTTATTCTTTTGTAAACTTGTAAGTAACTTGTAATATTTTGTAAAGAACAACCCTTTAACATAGTTGACCCCTTGTCCAATTTCTAGGCACTAGTCTTAGTTGACCTAGGGAAAAGGCTTGCCTCACATGCTAACCCTTGCATATTGCATTGTTGCCTTAGCATCTTAGGATTAGAATCCCCCCTAACATTAACAAATTAAAATTAACTCCTAGAACCTAACTCTAACACATCTAATAACTAAGGTCTACCCCCTTCGGCTTCCCTAGGAGTAAGCCTAGACGGAAGAGGTTCCGATCAAAGTGACAGCGTGGGCTGTGAACCTAGGTATTGTGCCTCCAAGGACACACTAAGTGAGCCAGACTTAGCTCACGTCTGCAAGTGTGTATAAGGACGACAACAGGGCCTATACAAAGTTCACCTCCGCCAACCACAAATCCCAAATACAATAGGGTCTATCTCGCAAACTCACATTTCATCATGCCATCTTGCAATATATACTTTTAAAGGGGGTTTGAAGTACCATCTCCAATTGTTTCAATTGCTCCTGCCAAGTTTTGTTAAAACCAGAATGTCATCCATGTAAACAATGACGAAAGAGTCAAGAAATGGTCAAATTCCATTCACCAACCTCATAAATGTTGCTGTAGCATTGCATAAATTGAGTAGTGTAGCCAATCACTTATATAGCCCTTGCTTTTTTTCAAAAGCAATGTTCTAGGTATCTTCCTCTCCTATTTGGACTTTGGTGACATTTGGACATCAAATCTAGTTTCGTAATGAATTATGAATTTGAAATTGATCAATTTGGCTATTGATCTCGTTATCCCCTTTTTGTGGATAACTAAGGAGATTATGTCTCGAGGCCCTCAGGTTGCAGATATGGAGTGTCGAGAGACTACAAGAACAGCAGTACCCTTTTGCACAGATGGAAAACCCACTCACCACCACAGATGGTCACAGATTTGCAGATGGCATCCACCACATCAACTAGCTTTCGGAAGGCAGTGGGCCTTGCTCCATGAGGTACAAGTCAGTATTATGGTGAGCATCACTTCAATATTTAATTCAGTTGAGTATGTTGTATCTTAGATTGCTCTAGATTTCATGATATAAGCTTGGACATTATGCCTTTTGCCCTGCTTCACCTTGGTGGTTGACATTGTGCCCTAGTAAGTGGTCTTCCTTGGGAATGGGTCTGCTACTAGGAACTCCCTTAATGAGCCATCATACCGTTCCTGACCATACTTACCACTTTCCATCATTATTCCCCTCCATATCCTTATCTCTCGGGATTTTAGGGTGTATTGACCCAAGAAGGGGTTGTCCCTCATTCTATGGGAAGAAGGGGCTGAAGGCCCAGAGGGATTGATGTTGGGTAAAAGATAAAAACCTTGTATAAACCTTCCAGATGCTTCGCCCAGGGATCACCCAAGAAAACAGTGAAACACTTATCTTCGAGTAAAGGGGATCCACAATATAATAAAGAATGCTTAAAGGGTTAGTTGAAGGATAGAAGGTCTCATCACGAGCCGACCTATCACGTCCATGAATATCTAGTGGTATGACATTGCCATCATCTAGTCACCAAACCAGGGTAATGGCTCTCAGTTGCATGACTGAGAGAAAGGGGGTCTCATCACGAGCCAACCTTCTCATTTCCATTAGGCGTTTGTGGGTGACATTGCCATCATCTGGTCACCATGCCAGGGCAGTGACCTTCAACCTCTCCTTATGCTATATTGAAAGAAGATACAAAGAAAGAAAGATAGAAGGCAATTGATGGGCTTGGAAAAAGTGCATTGCGGACGAAGGTACCACACACCCTCTACAAAGGCACCCATGAGTGAGACACTAAGACCCCTTGTATGTCATGAGCCCTATGCCCATTGAGTCTTGACCCTAACCACTTCATCCACTTTACATGGCTTAGAGAGGGATCTCTTGGAAACTCTCCTTGACCTAGGGTAAGATCTACCCGATATGACACCTCCTCAACCCTCCCATATTCAAGCTTGACAAGTCGCATAGTGTCCTTGAGCAATTAATTGTTTGATATAGTGATCTTTGATGCACATGCTTAGGTGGCTTATTTATTGATTGGATTCACTTATCATGATGTTATGACTTGAGATCCTTGGAGGGCTTGCTCATTTGTCTTTGCAGGACCTAGTTGGTGGACAATTTTAGGAGAACAAGCCTAGCTTGGGCTTCCATGGGGCTGCAAGCCCACAGGTTGGATGCCAAGGGCCCACATGTTGGATGAAGAAGATCAAACTTGAAAGGCCTTGAAGATGACTTGGACGATGTATCCTAGCCCCCACATGCCAAACGTTTTATCTAGGGGAGGCAAAACGTCTCCTTTTTTGAGCATGATGTCATCTAGGGGGTTAGGGCTTGGTGATGATGTAGCCACTCATTGACACATGGACGTTTTGAGGAGAAGATGGTCTTCACCATGATGAGATCGTCTAGATGCTTGACATGTGGCCTTTGGAGGCCTACCCATGCTTCTCCAACACCAACGACTTCTTCAAAGTGGTAAAACGTCTCCTAAAGGGGAGACGTCCATGTAAAATTAGGGTTTATTTGTGCAAAAGTGAAACTTTAAATGAAATTGTTTAATATTACTTTGACCCCTAGTCTTGCGGTTTACCCCTTAATTTGTGGGCAAGTCACCTTGGTGACATTTTGTATAAATAAGAGATCATAAGATCTCATTTTAGCAAAAAACTCTCCCTCATTGTGAGAAGTATTGGTCTGAAATTTTCGCTATCTTTGGCTCTATTTGTCTCTTGTGCACTTGTTTATGGCTATCTTGATGAATGGTTGATGGAGGAGTGAGGCACTAGCGTTGGATGAATGCTTTCTAGCTTTTATGGTGGATTATCTTAGCATCTTTCTTGATTTTGGTATGGTCTTTTACTCTTATGCTATCATTCTTTTCAAGTCAAGGATTGTTGTGCTAGGAGCTAGGTGGGAAGTATAAGGGCATACACCCCCACCATAGTCTTCATCATTTTATGCTTCATGTTATTGGTTAAACAAGGGTTTGCTAAGAGAAGTATAAGGGCATACACCCTCTTAGCTTAAACCCTCATACACCCTCTTAGCTTAAACCCTAGCTAGAGAAACTTGCCTTGGGAAGTAAAAGGGCTTAAACCCCCAAGGAGGTAGCTTCTCTAGCTCTTTCTTTATTTGACTCCATTAACCCAATAGTAAAGGCACTAGTCATATATTTTTTGCATTGGAGATATAAAATCATTGCCTTGGGAAACATGAATTTTTATCTTTTGAAAGGTCTCTTGCTTGGAGTTGGTTTGTCTCATTGAGAGGAGTCTTTCCCTACTAGGGCGTCCCCTCTCTCCCACTACTTTACTTGCCGTTACAAACCCTAACCTACAACCATTAGGGCTGATCTAACCTAGATAAACTACTAACCATAACTCTTAAACTAACCCTAGACTAGCTCCTAAATTTTGTACACTAACTCTACTAACTAGGGCGCATCTTTTGGGCTACTTGTTGGCATCTTTTGATGGTGTAATTTGCTGATTAAAGTGAATGAATGCTACAGCCATAAGGCTGCAATTTTCTGCAGAAAATACATGTTATAACAACTTGCTTTATTTAGCCTTAAAGTGCCGTTTTTCAGTCATAATTGATTGCCATACTCATTGATAATATTGTTATTTGATCTCATGCTTTACAAGCTGATTTGAATGTCTTACTTGCTGATATAAACTGCCATCTACTGCTGCAAATTAGGGACAAAAAACTTAACTTGCTGATCTATACTAACATATATCATTGCAAGTTGGATTTTCTTGTGTCTCGGGCAGGTACAATCATCCGGAGAAGTACTATACCTTTGGGGCAACGATCACTTGACTTACAAGGCATCTCTTCCCACTTTTCACTCCACTTAGACTTGACCTCTAGGGGCTTCACTTCCATTTCTCTCCATCTCCATCTCAATCCCCCCAGGGTCATCGAGATCGCCTCCCTAGAGTGACCTAGTCACCCTTGAAGTGAGGGACCTACATCGAGGTGACATTGGGTGTAGGATTCCCAAGTTGTAGCACTTGCTTTGTGGTTGGGTCGAGCTTTGCCCAACCTACAACTTGCGCTATAATAGATCCTTGGTAGAGGATACCTCGTTTTTACTTTAATTTTGTCTAGAACTGATAAATCTACACACATTCACCAAGATCCATCTCTTTTTAGCTACTAACACCTGGGCAAACCACAAGGGGTGTTAGTTTTTGGCTGCTCTGAGTTGTTCTCCTAGGAAGAGGGCATAAGAATGTGTAGGGGATTCATTGTAGGATGGGGGTGTGCCACGTGGAAGAGATTCTTTTACACCGTTGTGACAGATTCCTTACATTTATGACGGTTGGCATTTCCTATTTTTGGTCTGTGTAAGGTTATGACAGATTCTATGACAGTTATGACAGATTCCTCTTACACATTATGATGCATTTATGACGGGAGTTACAGATGCTAGTTAGGGTGCATCCCTTGAGGAGAGGTTCCTTGTTACATGTGGCGGATGATTCCTTTCATGAAGGATTCCTTTCATGTGGCAGATGATTACTTATTTAACTACTTTTCCCTCTCTTGCAAGTTTGACTTAACAAGGGAGGGCACACTAGTTAGGCTTATATATAGTGAGAGTGAGTAGAGTGATTCTACCAAGAGAGTGCCTAAGGATTGAGAAAAGCCATTGTAGTGCCTCGAAGACAATAATGTATTTTTCTTTTGTGTTAATGAGAAAATAGTGATTCCTGTTACAGAATTTCAGCTCGTTGTCTGCTACATTCATGTTGTTTGTGTAGATCAGATCTCATCTTTTGTAGGGCTGATCTCATCTATTGATATGCGGTGTTTTGCATGTCTGAATTTTCCATTCAACACTTTTGTTTATGCAGATCTGAAGCTTTGATTGGTGTTTCAGTCTTTCTGTTTAGTTGTAGGACGAATTCTTTGAGTGCGAATATGTGTGTCACGTGGATGTAAAATTTCGACATGGGCGATGCACTAGGTTGTTACTTATTCCAAGAGCTTTCACACTTGCTTCTTGTTTTCCTTACTTTCAAGAAGTGGTGTTCCATGCATTTATGCACTAGGTCGTTACTTATTCCAAGAGCTTTCACACTTGCTTCTTGTTTTCCTTACTTTCAAGAAGTGGTGTTCCATGCATTTCTACATTTGGCAATGTTAATTTCAAACATGAGTTCAAGGATTGCTATTTTTGGAGCTAGGCCTTTTGACTTGAGAAAAACATCCTTGCTTGCATTAGCAAGTCATCAAGCTTTTTCTTTTGCTTTAGAGTCTATTTGATGCCTCCTTTGCTTCTAATATTGGTTCTATCTTGGGCCTAGCAATGATGAATTACTTTTTTTTGCCAAGGAAAACCTTGTGGAAAACCCTTAGAGTACTTCCCCATGATCCATGGATGGTAAACGAGGTAAATTGTTGGCTATGATTACGGAGCCTAACCCCGAGGGGATCAAGAGAGTCAAACCCGTGACCTCCCCAACTTCGAGGGAGAGATCTCATGTTCGACTCATGATCGCTTGAGCTAACCTTCAGGGCTATCAAGATGAAGTACTTACTGACATTCTTATTTTTTTTGAAGTAAGAGGAGTACAATATATTTAGATATACAAATATAAGTTATAAACATGTCGAGAGGTCATCGAGAGTCTAGTTGACCTCCCATACCTTTTCATCACAAGGCTTAGAGATCTACTTATAGTCATGAACAACATAAAGCTAACAAACATTCAAACAAGCAAATATACCAAGCGCTTCTTAAGATAAGATAAGATAAGATAATTTTATTAATGTCCAACGAATGACCACAAAAATAGGTCAATGGGACTGGAGATTACAACAAGTATGGGTACAACGTGGGAGTGCAAACACATCTCCTAGATAATGCTGAGAGTAGCATAAAGAAAGAAACCTAAAGTAGTGAAATATCCGACAAGGTTAAGCCCTAGGTCTAGTTAAAACCAAGGAAAAAGTATATATAGTGGTATCATAAGTGCGGTGATACAAAGTGAGAGTGTCCATGGTAGTTGGACAACTCAATACTAGCCGAAAGAGAAATATATGAAGGGGAGGCTAGTGAGGTCAATGTCTCCTGGATATGATGATCGATGGCGAGGGGGGCGACGGGGGTCACGCTGGCTCAATGTCAGAGTCCTCAAGTACCATAAGGGGATCCGGCTGTATGACCCTGGGGAGGATGTAGGAGCGAGGAAGCTCAATTCTCCTACCATCCGAGGTCGAAGGAAAAAAGCTCCGAATAGATCTCTGACTGCTCTACTGGGGCTGGGGGGCAGTTCGATGAGCGAGAGGTGCCCTGCTCTGAACTCGTCTTGAGATGAACCCTCTGTCATTATGAGGACGCGTGGTTGGGTGTATGGTCTTGCACCTTCGAACCAATCTCAAACATATAAGTCTATCTCCTAGGGGGGAGAATGGGCCCGAGGTCTCACCACTCTATGGTCTGAAGTACTCTGGAACTCAGATTGTCGTTTGTCAGGGCTATCAGTTTGTCATTATCGTTATTTAAAAGGACATATGCAATCTTCCATAAGTAAGTTGCATGGGCAGGCCCATTGTTCCCTAAATAAAAACAATGAATCTCAAAACTCATACCTAGACCTACCATGACCAACAATATATCATAAAATATTAGAAAAAACTGGTTAAGTGTCCTCATCATTGAAGGAGATGGGATGATACGGGGTACTTCTCGCTGGGAACATCGATTTCCCCATTGCTACTATGTAGCCATGGGCTTGTCTATAGTCTAAGCGCAAAGTAAAAATGTGTAGGTTGCATATTTCTTCTTGGAGGGAGTCATACTTATAATCCAATAGTTGGAGGATATCTAGAATGTGCTCTATGAGCGGGATTTCTTGCTCAGTTTTGTTATCCATACTACATGCAATCATTTCCCTGATGTGCTAGTACAAGTCCACTGTTTTGTTACATTGCATAATTCTACTGCAAGAGATGCTTATGTTTGGGACCGACTTCTCTATCTCTCTATCCATAGTTTGACTCTTGGTGTTGCACCTTTGCTAGTAGACCTTGTCTTCAAGCTCATCTAGTTGTTGCACATCTGCTAGTAGACCTTGTCGTCAAGCTCATCTAGTTGTTGCATGGTGGCTTGCTTCTGTTTAGAATCAAATCCCTCTACCAAACGCCTAGTATCCACAAGCTATCTACGGGTGTGTGGAGGCATTAGGGCTTTTCGCTTTTTGCTTCGGGTCTTCGGAGGTCTTCCCCTGCTTATTCTCATGGGTGGGGCATCCTCCATCCTCTCCCTTCGGTCATTAGGCTTGGGCCTACATGCAACAGAGGAGGAGTTTAGGTCAACATTCTCAATGTTTCTCTAGAGAGCGATAATGACCTTTCAGATGGTAGGTAATGGCATCCTTTGCCTCCATTTTGGAGCTCATATAAAATCTCCCAACTGTATTGCTTATGAGAAGAACTAGTGATGGCCATGATGCCTTCCAGATTTTCTTTTGTGTAGCATTAGTCATCGCTATAAATGAGTTTTGGGTTCCCTTGGCTTAGGCTCAGGGTTATCATGGAGATCTCCTTGTTGTCTAGTCCCACAAACCAAATTGGGTGAGAACCAACCTACATACATTTTATCATTTTCTCTCACGTTGCTGCATTTTTGCCTGTCCCATGTGACACTCATCCTTGTCACCCCATTTAGGTGACTTACTAGCATTAATTAGCTATAACTTATATTGCTTGTGCCATTAAAAACAAGGAAACATTTTCCTTGTATGAATTAGCCAAGTAACGTTTTCCATCCTCCTTCAATAAGTACTTATTACTACACCCTGAGAAAATTGCATCTCTATCCTATTTGTATGGATTTTTCACAATTACTTCACAAAAATCAAGAGATACCACGTTACATTTGAGCTCATAGACAAATTTGGAAGAAATTACGAGCTTGAACTTGCATTGATTAGTGATCATTAATTCCACATCCATATGCAATCATCCTAGATGACATGGTTCAAGATGTGTTATAGTTGGCAATCCAAGTGTTTGCATTGGTGCTTCTTGTTAAGTTTCAGATCATGGTAAGCAGACTTGCACTATGAAAATATAAACCCTGTTACACCTCATATTGTATGAGGTTCCACATTGTGATTTTCATCACATTGATGGAGATTTGCAGCTGGTATCTTGGAGCTTTGGACTGACGTGGGGGGATACATCTTGATGGGGCCCCTTTTCTCCATGGCATTGGATCATCTGGAGGTCTTTGGTTGGAGGAGTCTCACTTCTCCTTAGTTGGATGATTGTACTTTCTGATTTGGTGGTCCTTTCTCATGTGCTTACCTTGTTGATCACCCCTTGGTTGCATATTTGATGATTGTGGAGCATGCTATCTCATTTTGGTGTTGTTGATATGCTTATCTTGGATATGGATGATGGATCTAGCCCCTCAAGGGGTTAGATGATGGTGTTAAGAGGTAAATGTTTCATGATAATGTTGGAGTTTCCTAGTGACTTTTGCATGGTATGTTGACGTGAAGATGTTGCTTTGTCACTAGGAGGGGTGTTCTACATGGTCCTCTTGTGTGGATGGTAGGGACATACTTGATGCTAGACGGAGTTAACACTTTTCTGTTGTCCCCTTCCCTTATGATGTTGATGTGGTTAACTGTTAGATGGATGTGTTGTGGTAGTGCACTTTGCCTAGGCGGGATTCCCCAGGTGATATGATTTGACATTTGCAACATTTGCTAGACATCACCTAGGTGGAAATGTGTTTGAAGATGTTAGTACTCTTGTGGTTGTGGTTGTATTTTTTTCTTAAGTTGTAGTTAGATTTGGGGGGGGGGGNNNTTTGGGGGGGGGGGGGTACTACATACATCTTTGATGATCAAACCTTTTCTAAGTTTTGATGAGGTATTACCATATTATAGTGCTTTGGTGGTGCACCCTAGGTTCAAACCTAGGTGGAGCTTCTATTCTATCATTGGTTGTTATCATGGTGTTCTTTTGCTAGGAGATACATCTTGTTTCCATGGTACAACGCTTGTGGAGTGCACCCCCCTCATTGGCACACATGTTCATGCTGATTTAATCTATTGGTGACTATCGAGAGGTTGGACTATGGTTTTATTTTAGCATTAACCTTTGTGCACACATGTTGAGGTCGACATACCTTGATATGGTCAACCATGGATTGAAGAGGGATCTAACTACTCCATTATTATAATATTTGTTTGACTTGTCAAGGAGTTAGTTAGCTGAAAATAATATTTTATTGTATGAGAGAAAAGTCTCTCTATAAAGAGGAGCTTTCTTTCCATTGTAATGGTTGTTGAGACTTTGGGGATTGAGGAACTCTCCCCTTGGAATTCATTTGTACATCATATGCTTGGAGCCTTATGGAGGATTGTCATTTGATGTGAGGTGTTATTGTGCACTTATATTTCATATGTTGATTTTTTTATTAGGAAACCCTTGTAGCATGTTATGATTGCCTTGTAATGTACTATGCTTCATTTGGATAGAGTAATGTGAGGATGTTATCTCTTTTATTACTGTTGGTGTTATGTTAGTCTACCATTTAATAAACCTAATTTTTGCTAGATTGACATAACCACACTTTCATGACAATGCTTAAGTAATTTAAGTATGGCACCTCTAGCAATTTTCTGCTATAAAAATCAGCAAGCTAGGACTGATTTGTGGTGCGCATAGCAGCCTCTATTGCCGTACGTCTTCATGCACTTGCCCTCTTTGATCTATGTTTCCTTGACTCCATTCCTTCATCTTTCCTTCTCACACCATTCATTATTCCTTTATACTACTACCATATGTTTTGCTTAGGTCTACTCTACACTAAATCATGTTACGCATCCACTCTATAGCCTTAGCAATCTTACCTTTCAGGGAAGCCCCCCTTGAGTTGGAGAAGAGCCAACCAAAAGTGAGAGGAAGAGCTATTGTGGTGACAACGGGTAGCCTTCCTGAGTTGCACAAGACTAGCCCTTTGATGCTTGGGACTTCACATCATTTGTGGGTGCTAGATTTTGTTGTAACAAGCTCTAAAACTAAGCACTGAAAACAGATTAGCACCTCTCAAAACAGTGGAAATTTGAACGCTAGATTTGCAAACACATGACTCTGAATAAATGAACAAGTACAAAATTTGAACCCACTCAATCACATCTATCTTCTATTAACTAAAAGAAGGAAAGATTACGATGTAATAGTTCAAAACCCTAATTCTTTCACACTCCTAGTGAAACACCGTGCCTTCTTTTATAGAAGAGGATGGCTAGGGTTCACTATTAATGATTACCATCTCAGTGGTGTACTTAGAACGAGATCTAAAACCGTAATTCTGCTTAGAATAAAGAGCGAATTTTGCACGAGAGAATGCCTAGATTAGAGTGCCCACTGCCCATGGTATAAATCTGAAAATCACTTTAAACTTACTCTTAATTTGGAAGACTCCCTAACTGCCATGCACCTTTTCTAATTTAGAAAAGCAGTTTGCTAAATATTAAAAACAACTCCTAAATAACCCACCTAATCTAAATCTGAAAATGCATGCACTGTTATAAATCTGGAACAACTCTTCTAAAAATAAAAGAATGCTAAAGTTGGGAAGCCTAACTAAAACTAGCAAACACTGATATTGCCACCGAAACAATGCTGTGCCTTCACTAAGGCTTCTCTTACTGCTGTGCCCTTATCCACACAATCATCACTGCTGTTGTATGAATGTGAAAATCCCAAGACCTAGGAGACTAATGTCCTGATGATCTCAATTAAATAATAAATTGCTGAATTTAATTAATGTTGAAATTGAATTTCAGACCAAGGATTAATCACACAATAGTTGGAAATTAAATAGCGAAAGCAAAAACATCAAAAACACACATACACAGGTAATTACTCCTTCAAAACTAGCTTTTCATTCCTTTGAAAAATGTACAAGGAAACCTCCACAAGATGCTTAAAGCTGGCAGCTGCATGGTTATCGAAATCACCCCAAACCGAGCTTGTATAGCTTGACTGAGAGGTACAACCTGCTGGAAAAAACCAGAAACAACAGTTCTCTGCGGTATGGACCTGCTGTACAGATTCTGTACAACTATATGGATTCTAATAGTTCTGTCCATACAACTGTAAAGAACTGTTTCGTACAACTGTATGGAACTGTGTGCTGCCTGGAAACGCCTCTTTCCTGTCTGTCTGCACTCTCTCTCTCTCTCTCTCTCTCTCACACACACACACACACACACAATCACTCAACCTGCTATTGTTCATGTGTTTTTGTGTGTTTGAATTCTATCTTGACCTGTCTTTATAGTTTTAGTTGAGACCAAAACCCTAATCTATTTCTGAGATTACTCCTAGTCTAAGTCATGCATGCACAAAATACACTTTTTAGACTCAACTGCTAAAAATAAGACATTCACTTTTTAACTAAAGTGAGTTACAAAAAAAAATTACTTTTCGAAAATATCTCGAACTACTTCTCGCACGTTCACATGGAACTTGTGTGGAAGTTCCTATCCGAGCTATAATTATCAACACTCCCTCTTAGCGAGGAAGGAATTATGCACCAATCCAAGTTTGTCTCTGAATACCTCAAACTTTCCTTTTGCCAAGGGCTTGGTCAGAATATCATGTTAAATTTATAAGCAGCTGCAAGAGCCATTCTCCTGGAGGATGGCTAAGATCCTAGACGAGATCTAGGGCCCCCAGTGCACTCCTGGGGCACTTGGTCTGGGACCAAACAGTTAGTGCCATGGCAAAAGACCCTTGTTAGGGCCCCCAGTATACGACTGGGGTTCTTGGTCTAGGATCAAGCAGTTAAAGCCCATAGATAAGCCTAGGGCCCCTGGAAATGTCCAGGGTACCCATGCCTATGGCATGGGTTGATCCTTGGTCTTTGACCTTGGTGGATAAGACCCTAGAAAAAGTTCTGGGGCTACTTGATCCTCGATCAAGTATTTTGTTGGTGCATGACCTTCCTTGAAGAAGGACATAACCACATGAGGGATAAGTCCCATATGCAATGATGATAAAGTAATAAGTTCACCATGAAAAATGAAGGAATGAGTATTGCCACTTTGCTAACCCTCCTTTACCTTTACTTATGTTGGTTTGGGGTTTTTATGTTTGTTTTAAGGGTAAATTAAGTTTAAATTAAAATATTTATTATACCATGTTTAAATTGCTTAATTTAAACATGATATTTTAATTATTATTTTAATCTAACTTTACCCCTAACCTAAACTATAAATAAGAACCCTCTCCTCCCC
>CBVK0102036609.1:0-13659 GCA_900067695.1 Picea abies | reverse complement strand
GCAATGTGTTTGTTTGATGTTGTTGTTGCTTTAGATGTTTAAAAAATTGATTATTTTGTATTTTTTAAAAGTTTTCCAACAATTTTCGATATTTTCTGACATTTTCCCCAACATTGCCAATAAGTTATATTTCGGACCCTTGGCGATATATTCACCAACACAATAAATGTATGATTGTCTCAAAGACTTTCTTGGAAGTAAGGGCTTTGACGAAATCATTGGCAGTGGGGTTGTTTTCTTGATTGAGCACTTCAAGCATGACGAGCTTTGTCAACTTGCAGAAGGTGTTGAAACTTGGTGGCCCTGGCATGAATACTTTCATTGAAAGGCATAAAGTGAAGTCGTTGACTAACTTTTTTAGCTCATCCTTGATAGCTTTGTGACGCTTTCATTGGATTGAGGCAATTTATTGTCCATATCTCTGTCAATTATGTGCACACTAATGTAGAAGTATTGTAGAGAAATAAGAGGGATATTCAATATATTATTCAATGTTTAAAAATTTAATACATAACTAATGTTGATTCCCTGATGATGGGTGGAGTGTCCACTCAAAATGTTGAGAACATTTCAAACTAGCACACAGTTAAATCCATAAGTTCTTTTGCAATTCAATACATAGTGTTGGGTCTGGTAAGAGACTCCCTTATTTTGGACAGGGATCATTATGTACATATGTTGTATACATGTTTGTTTTACCTAGGTGTTGAGTTAAGGGTACCTTGGGATGTTTTGCACAGGTACCGAGTTAAGGGTGCCTCATGTTATAAATAGTGTATGTGTGACAAGTGTATGTCCATGTAAATTCCTATTCAAGAGCCCAAGGTGAAGGCCCCTCTAGTGAATAATTTCGTTTGCTAGAATTATTTTGCTTATCCTAAGTTGAGACATAAATCTATGATGATGTAAGCACAATGTACTCTAGATAAATTAATATAAAACAAACACACAAAATGGCTACATGGGAATTAAAAGAGGAGGGGTTAAGACCTGACAAGTGGCAGCGGGAAAGGAATTGCAAGGTGCTTCTGTGTTTCTTGGAGCATGTTTGCTCTCCCATACTAACACATAGGCTAGTGGCTTCTCTGCTCACTGCGGAAGTAGTTGTTGTATATTCAAGAAGGATTGTGCCTTTGAGTGGGATTATGTCCTTTCTACTTGTCAGATCATATTCTCTACTCAATTGCAACATTCGAAGTGAGCACCTTGTTGATGCGAGAAGTTATGATACTTCTCTCAAAAACATCTCGAATCTTGTTGGGCTAAGTGAGATAGGCGGGACTGTTACCCTGATTTATAGCCCTTTACACTACAACCAGATTTCAGGAAGCAAAATCCTTATAATCTGGAATTTACTTTTGGATTATAATTTTTTGTCTTTTTATTTAATCTACAGGCAATAAATAAAGAATGAAATATAACATTAACTCAATAAAAGTAACATCAAAATATACTGAAAATGATGTAAACTGAAACAGCAGAATAAGTCTGAAATTAAAGCATTCCAGTATGCCAACAAAAAAATGAGAAAGCAATTAACAAAATAGCTTTATTGAGACCAATCTGAATTACAAAACGAACTGTCTTTTCAGATCCCGGCTAGGATCAGGACCAGAGATGTCCTTAGAAACCAAAGATGTAATAAGAATCATACAAAGACAACTAGTGCCAAAAGAAAGAGATAGAATATCAATATCTGATCTGGATCACTTCAAGAGACATATATATCATCAAACTCTGCAAAATTAACACTAATTAGCTCTGAATCAAGTCAGAACTTCAAATAGTGAAAACATATTACAAAGGAGATAAATAACCTTGAAGAACACTACAGGTCAATGCTACTCAATCTTTCTTTGCCACCTTTTAAGATAACCCTGCTGTCAACAAGACAGTTTAGTTCTCTAGAAACTCAGAATGAAAATGAATAAAATGACAAACTCACTTCCAAAGCTTAGGCATACCTTCACACCAATTTATTTTCTCTCTCTAATGATGGATCCCTTCCCTGAACTCCTCCTTTGCTTTTGTATCTTCCTTAAACAGGTATTCAGTTTAACTGTCTAATATAAATTAATATTTATTTTGTGTAAGCGGAGGACTAATTATAAGTTAATGAAAAAGTTAATGACAGGGGAAGGTGTCATTTATAATATTTATGAAGGTAGGCAGGGGTCCCACTAAAAGGAAAGACAACTCATTTCAAATAAACTTCATGAATTAAATAATCATGCACCACCTGCGATCATAATTTGAACTGAAGACAAAATATATAAATATATTCACCTTGTCTCTCCAAAAAGTGCTGTTATAAAACAACATGTCTTTAAAAGCCAAAATTAAAAAATGTCAAACCATATCAAAGTCTTATCCACATCACTGTAGTTGTCATCAGTATAAAATATCAGTACTGAGATATCTCAGGAAACATGTCTAAGTGAGAAATCTCCCTTCTGTCCTCTCCTTGGAGTGGACAGAAGCGGACTTTGAGGTTTCTGAGCTTGAAGATTCTTTCATAGGCTTCTTCCCCTTTTCATCTGCAGGTAGTTTCAAAGACGAGGATTTAACTTCATTGTAAGAGTGATTCTGAGCAAAAGAATTAGCAGAAGGAGCAACATAAGCAGCAGCAATTTCAAGTTGAGGGTGATTTTCATGCGTGCTGGGCCATTTTGCATTCCCTGAAGCAGGTTTGTTCTGGTTTGTTTCCCACCCATCATTGGCCGGGTCAGATTGTGGATGCAGAGGGATGTTAGCAATATTCGGATGGGGTTTCAGAGGTTCATTCAGAGGTCTCTAAGGTAAAGGCAATGCTTGCTGTCCACCCAAGAAGAGGTGCTCTGTACGAGCTAAATGATTAAACTCGTTAGGATTAGCATCAAAATGAACAGAGTTGCATTCTCTTATTTCTTCCTTCTTGCCCAAACGTATTTATCCTTCTCCCTTGTCCCCTCCGGGATCCCCTTGATCCACGACTGAAAAAGCTCATCTAGAATCATAAAATATCCATTAAATTCATGATGACTTTAAACTGCATGCAAACTGAAATAAAATAGAACTTTCACAAAGTATTCATTGAATATGATTTATAATGACTCTGTTCTGAGAGTGATAGGATAGGCTTATAGCAATGTAGGACTGATAAATGACATGAGGATTAGGTATGTAAGGATTTTTTGCTGAATGTTAAGGATTAAAATCTTACTCTGTTTTAATAGAGAAGCAATATTTAAAAAGGTTTGCATGACTCGGCTGAAAGGCTCTATTCAAAACAAGGCTCTTTACAATATGGAATGGAACAATGCCCAGACTTCAAGCATAAACCTCCTTCATATGAATGACAAATTTTGCCTTTTAACTTTTTTTGAAATACAATGGTACAGGATAAACTCTGTTAGCATATTCAGATTTTAATTTTTCTCTCAAAAAGGGTCAAACTCGATGGGTTTTTTGCAAAAAGAAAACTCATGTGATTGCCTTTAGAAAAATATATCAGGCAGAACATAATATGAACCAATGTCTGGAGGGCTGGAGGATCATTCAAGGGCATAACATATAATATGGAAGGCTGGGCGCAAATATGCCTTTTTTTACAGGGGTATTCTCAGGAATATGTGCGACAGATACAGGGCCAAACAGGGGTCTCCTCTTCATTCTTTTGCAAGTAATTGGTTAAGCATAATAACTGGTCAATTTTATGGAAAAAATGTGGAGGATATACTGTAGACAAAAAGGTACAAGAAACTTTTCCCATAAAATGTACATACGATGACAAACACGCAGTATGAACCTCGAGTTAAATACCAAAACCATGACCCATAAGTTCTGGCACAATTTCATATATGCTAAACATATTCATGAACTTTCTGGGCATTCCTAAAGGAAATATAGACATAAAATACTTCATGAAATGAACCATTACGAACTGCTGTGCGAGGAATAGGGACTGAAAGGTCAAAAGACAGAGTGGTCGAGAGGGATTACAACCTCAGACATAGCCAATATAATGCATTTAATCAATGAACATATGTTAGTGAACCATACTTTCATCTACAGCAGAAAAAGTTTACATACCATTGCCAAAAAGCTGCCAACTGTGCTTAAGCTCGAACCACAGGGACCAGGCTTTATACGCCCACAAATTGGTTATGCCAACAGACTGAGTCGGTTTGAGTTCACTGCTGTGCGAGGGTGAAATCTTTGCAATGATAAACTAGCTCAGGAGACTTGCGAGCTTCAAACCACAACAATCTTAAACCAAATGAACTCACAATACTGTTGTTCCATCACCTTAACTCATACACTTCCCATGCATTAATTATCACGTCGCACAAAATTGTTACAAATTCCAATAACCATTAATACGCGCAGCCATGCCAAGAATGGGTTGCAAACAACATATATCAAAGTGATAAAATGTGCGCTCAACAATCCATTGTCTCCAAAATGTAATATTATCAATACACATGGTTTTCAAACCTCGTACCAACTCTTTGATTTATATGCCAACTATATCATATAACTTAAACATGTAGCACACCCAAAAACCATGCTATATCATATATGGAGTATAGCGCGTATCAACCAAAATCAATCAATGCTGTGAGGTGGGATATCCATTATTCATTTTTAACCTTGCAAATGGTTTTGACACATATAGTACCCAAGTATTCATAATGTCTTGCATTGATTTTATGCCAAGCATATGATAAAAAACAACAATTTTGTCCATGGTACCATATAATTCTCTATTTCACAAATCATGACCCTCCGTTATCATAAAAATGATACCCTTTTAAAACTCATTGGATAACCTTCCTAGTGGGACCCCTGCCATACCTTCAAATAGGCTAGTGTGCCTATCCATGTAAATGTAATCATACTCAAGTTATTAATATTATAGCATCGTTGTGCATAGACAGATCAGACGAAAAGAGACGAGGGGATAACTCCACCGGAAAAGGGAAAAAGGGGGGGCGCTGAAGTCCTAGGGAATATTTTATTAATATTTATGAAAAGTGTAAGTTATGGATATTTATTTATCATAAGTTCTCGGGGGTATGGGAATGGGTCACCAAGTGACTAAAGGTAGTTTTTAAGGTGACTAGTGTCAAGTTTAATGCATGCAATATATATTGTTGGCCTTAGTGTATTTAGTGGGGGATTCATTCATTTTTCTCATGTGCAGAAGGGAGTTGGACCATCTTAGAAAGGATGACTATTACCTTATCTATAGAGAAGAGCTTGTAAGTGGTTTCTGTATTGTAACCAGAGTTTTACTGTCGAAGAAATGGGTTGTCAAGACCGTGAGAAATCTCTCCAGTTGAGAGATTTACTGTCAAAGAGGCGAGTTGCCAGGCCCTTGAGAATTCTCTTCAAGTGAGATTCTTGCTGGGAATTCTTCCCTGGTGAGTTGGGAATTAGTTACAGGGCTCTGAGACTTCATGTTCAACTTGTTGTTGGAACCCTGGAAGGGAAGTGGGGTAGCCAAAGGACTCTTAGAAGAGAAGGGGCACACTTCCTTGGTTGTAACAGGTGCATGGGGAATGAGATTGTAAGCTAGTTGCAGCAGTGGCACCTTGGACTAAACAATTATGTTAAGTATAAAACTTTATCCTGTCACTAGGAACCCTTTTTCCCTGGTGGAGTTAAGCCCCAACTTGGGGAACCCTTTTTCCCTGGTGGAGTTAAGCCCCAACTTGGGGGTGACCTGTTGTTGAAATTTTATGAGCAACAAAGTCTATGGTTGGGAGGAATGTTTGAGTTTTGCGCACAGTTGGTGACTTTCATAAAAGATAAGTGTCTTTATGTGCTTGTCTCATTTATTGTGTGCTTAATTATCTATGTTTAATATGGGTTTAAATCTTGTATATTGTTGCATATGAGTAATTGTTGTTATTATGTATTATGTTGCTTGCACATGTATGTGTGGTGCTAATAGTCAGTATTTGTTGTTGTTCATGAGTATGACAGTTGTTAGTTTTTTCTATTATGTTAACTTTATGATAATGGTTAAGAGTCTCTGAGGCATGGTGAGAATGGTCATGCGCACATGGAAATACTTTGTGTGCATAGGAGCCTAGATTTCACTTATGCGCACAGGGAAGCCGTCCGCACGCATAAGGAAAACAGAATTGGCGCGTGACACCAGAATGGTTGCGCGTGCAGAAGAGATCACATGTTTAGTGTGAATGATGCATGCAGTAAAGTTGTGTTCTTAGTATGCTTGCACATAGTTTTTATGTCTTACTTCCTCTATTTTAAGTTGTGTAAAAGAGGAAAGTTTGAATGGTGCAATTTTGCTTGGGGTTGAATGCATTAGTTCAAGTATTATTGCGCATACTATTGTTATAGAGTAAAATCAATGCACTGGATTTTTGGAGCAACATTGTTTAGTAGTAAGCTAGGTAATGTTACATATTGGTATCAGAGCAGTTAGGTAACAGGGATGTTACAATGAGGTATTAGATCATTTTGTTAATGAAGGTAACGAGGGACATTGCAGATTGATATCAAAACATTTTGTTAATGAAGGTAACAAGGGACATTACATTATGGTATCAGAGCATTTTGTTAATGAAGGTAACAAGGGACGTTACAACAACAATATTTAAAAAGGTTTGCATGACTCAACTGAAAGGCTTTACTCAAAACAAGATTCTTTACAATATGGAATGGAACAATGTCCAGACTTGAAGCATAAACCTCCTTCATATGAATGACAAATTTTTCCTTTAACTTCTTTTGAAATGCAATGGTACAGGGTAAACTCTATTAGCATATTATGATTTTAATTTTTTTCTTCAAAAAGGGCCAAACTGGAGGGCCTTTTGCAAAAGAAAACTCATGCGATTTCCTTTAGAAAAATCTACCATGCAAAACATAATATGAACCAATGTCTGGAGCACTGAGAGGATCATTCAAGGGCATAACATGTAATATGGAAGGCTAGGTGCAAATATGGTTTTTTTACAGGGGTATTCTTAGGAATATGTGCGACTGATACATGGTCAAATACTTGACAAACAAGGGTCGCCTCCTCATTCTTTTGCATGTAATTGGTTAAGCATAATAACTAGTCAATTTTATGGAAAAAATGTGGAGGATATACTGTAGAAAAAAGGGTACAAGAAACTTTGCCCATAAAATACACATATGATGATAAATGCACAGTATGAGCTTTGAGTTAAATACCAAAACCATGACCCGTAAGTTCTGGCACAATTTTATATATGTTAAGCATATAACTTTTGGGGCACTCCAATTGGAAATATAGACATAAAATACTTCATGAAATGAACCATTACAAATTGTTGTGCGAGGAATAGGGATTGAAAGGTGAAAAGACAGAGTGGGGGAGAGGGATCACAACCTCAGACATAGCCAATATAACACATTTAATCAATGAACATATGTTATTGAACCACACTTTCATCTACAACAACAAAATTTTACATATCATTTCCACAAAATTGCCAACTGTGCTTAAGCTTGAACCACATGGACCAGGGTTTATACGCCCACAAATTCATCATGCCAATATACCGAGTCAGTTTGAGTTCACTCCTGTGCGAAGGTGAAATCTTTACAATGATAAACTAGCTTAGAAGACTTGTGAGCTTCAAACCCTATCAATCTTAAACCAATTGAACTCACAATACTGTTGTTCCATCACCTTAACTCATACACTCCCATCCATTACCTATTACCTCGCTCAAAATTGTTACAAATTCCAATAACCATTAATACGTACAACCATGCCAAATATGGATCACAAACTACATATATCAAAGTGATAAAATGTGTGCTTAATAATCCATTGTCTTCAAATGTAATATTATCAATACACATGGTTTTCAAACCTCATACCAACTCTTGGATTTATATGCCAACTATATCAAATAACTTAAACATCAGCACATCCAAACTTAAAACCATATCCAAACTTAAAACCATGCTATATAATATATGGAGTATATAGCATGTATCAACCAAAAGCCAATCATTGTTGATATCCATTATTCATTTTTAACCTTTTTAACCTTGCCCATGGTTTTGACACATATAATACCAAGTATTCATAATGTCTTGCATTGATTTTATATCAAGCATATGATGAAAAAAACAACAATGTTGTCCACGGTCCCATATAATTCTCTATTTCACAAATTACGACCCTCTATTATAATAAAAATGATACACTTTTAAAACTCATTGGATAACCTTCCTAGTGGGACCCCTGCCATACCTTGGCAAAGTGAAATCATTATAGGGATTCTAGTCTTGCAACCCTTTGCAGGCTTTCATAAGGTTGGGACATATATTGGGTCAACACCTATCATTGGGTGGTAAATCTTTCCCTTGTAGCCATTCTATATGATCAATACTTAGAGCATATAAATTTATTGTCATAAATATTTCTATGCTGTGTTTATAAGGTGAATTGTAATCAATTACCTATGATGATTTTATTTGCCAAAGATGTATACTAGCAAGTTGTTTATGCTTAGATGCTATATATTGCATATTTGGATTGCATTAGAATCTGGAAGTTTGAGTCGTTGGGAGCTCTACATAGTGATTCTGAAAGTTATTTGGGTTGAGTTGGTGCCTTGTTGGCCAACAAAAGCAACTGGGTACACTATAGATTGGCACCATAGCATCAATTCTAGTACAGAGGGTTTTGGGCAAATTCTAGAGAAATTGTAGTGGGTTCCAATTGTTGTTGTGTGAGCAGAACTTTGAGAACACTTGTGGCAGGTGTGCAAAGTTGTCAATGCAACATGATTGACGTGATCATGCAGAACAGTCGTTGTGGTCGTGTTGGTGAGTTTTTGGGTAAAGGAAGTTGTTCACTGCAGACAAAGGGTCAAATCTGTTTGGAAACAAGCTTTCCAATTTCTTGAAAATAAACAAAGTGTGGACATTTCATTTTATTGAACAAAACATAATGATTGTAATTTGTGACCCTTGGAGAAAAGTTGATTTAATGACATGTCATCCTGTCTATTGAAAAAACATTATGAGTGGTGTGGCATTCTGTCTATTGAAGAAAATGAAATGATTTACATGGCATTCCATCTCTAGAAGGTAACAAAATGAGTGATGTGGCATGTGGAAGTAAAGTGAGATGATGTGTTGTGTGTGGTGACAACATGGTAGCATCAGCAAAATAGTGACTTTTGGAATTTTTTCTAAGTTATTCTGACTTCTTAAGGAAGCAAACTAGTTGATGTGGCATTATGGGTGAGCATAGAGATTGGCAAAAGTTCTAAGTTTCATTCTGTTTAAAGAGGTCTTTATTTTGTCCTAGGAAGAAAACAAAATGATCGAGTTGCTGAAAAATATCACTATCAGCAAACATAACATTAAAAGCCAGTTGTGGGTCATTATTCTAATATACAATACCAGAATGTCTTAGGCTGTACTGTTCGACTTATCAGTAAAATAAACAGAGTTCATCATCAAGTGAAAGCATAGGAATAATACAGGATTACATATGGATTGAGCTGATTCTCTCTCTCTTGCTCAGCATGTCTCTTGGATGGAGGACTCACTTGCCCATCCCCAGTGAGCTGTTAATCCTGAACCTTGTAAGCATGAATTTGATCATTATGTTGTTCTCCACCACCCCAAGTTCTATGGAAGTGAGCTGCTCCTGCTTGCCTCGCTGTCGCTTGAACTCAGATGGCTTCCCTGTGTCTGTTCTGGTTGCTGAACTAGGCTTCTGAATTGATGGCTGCATGTCTCAGTGTTCCAAAGGTCAGATCCGATTTCTGGTTATCTTCACTTTTGTTTTTTGGAAAATGCCATTGCTGTTTTCTGTTGTTCATGAAATGTTTGAAACTTTCCTCTGTTGTCCACTACCTGCAATGCATGTCCCACAACATTCTTCCCATTCTTCACATTCATGTATTAAATGCATGTCCCATGCTCATTTTTTACTGCTCAGTATTTACTGCAAAGCTTTCCCACATGCTGCTGTCTTTCAGTGTTTATGCTTGTTTTGCCTACCTTTTTTTTCAATTTTTTTTGTCTCAAAGTACAATGTTTTTGGGCTGCTGTACTTGCTACCCACTGTTTTCTCATCTTCTCCAGCTTCTATCAGCATTCCTTTGTGATGTGTATCTGTGTTGCGTTACCTAGTTTGTCCACCAGTTACCTTTTTAGTTCTGGTCTTCCTCTCAAACTCATGGTTGATATAATTTCTTACTTTTATGCTACTTGTTGGGTCTCTGTTTCTGCTTACTCCCAAATTCTTTCGTGTTCAAGGTCCTCTTCAACATCTGCTAAGGTTCCTCTGCTTCAGTGTTTCTCTTCGGGTTCTTCTCAGATTTTCTGAACTATTCTCTCAATCTAACTCCTTTCTCTGAAAAAGAAATATTGTCTATGTTTTGCGGGAACAAATTAAATCTAGTAACTAACTACTTTTCCAACAATTTGATTCAACAAAAACCAGAAAATAAGATTCAGTGGTGTTACACTTCATATTGTATAAGATTCCACATTGTGATTTTCATCATATTGATGGAGATTTGCTGCTGGTTCCTTGGAGCTTTTGGACTGACTTGGGGGGATTCATCTTCATGGAGCCCTTTCCCTTCATTTCTTTGAATCGTTTGATGGAGGTCTTTGGTTGGGGGAGTCTCAGTTCTCCTTGGTTGGATGATTTTACTTGCTGATTTGGTGGTCTTCTCGCATGTGCATGCCTTGTTGATCACCCCCTGGTTACATATTTGCTGGTATCTTGGAGCATACTATCTCATTATGGTGTGGTTTTGGTATTTACGTTTATCCTGGATGTGCTACATCTTGTTCTTGGATTGTGGGTTTAGCCCCCCAAGGGGTTAGATGTTGGTGTTAGGAGGTAGACGTTCCATGATATTGTTTGAGTTTCCTAGTGGCTTTTGCATGGTGTTTTGATGTGATGATATTGGTTGTCACTACGAGGGGTGTTCTAGATGGTCCTTTTGTGTTGGATTTGTGGTGGGGACATACTTGTTGATTGGATGGTTAGCATTTCTATTGTCCCCTTCTCTTATGATTTTGATGTGGTTGGATGGTGTGTGTTGTAGTAGTGCACTTTACCTTGGTGGGATTTCCCTAGGTGATATGACTTGATATTTGTAACATTTGATGGCATCACTTGGGGGGAATGTGTTGATGATGTTAGTACCCTTGTTGATGTACTTTTTCCAAAGTTGGAGTTAGAGTGGGGGGGTACTACATACATCTTTAGTGAGCAAGCCTTTTCCTAAGGTTTGAGAGGTTTTATCATGTTATAGTCCTTTGGTGGTGCACCCTAGGTTCAAACCTAGGCGATGCTTCTATTTTGTCATTGGGTTGATATGATGGTGGTCTTTGCTAGGAGATACATCATATTTCCACAGTACAACATTTATTGGAGTGCACCCGCACTCTTTGGTACACATGTTCATGTTGATTTAATCAATTGATGACTATTGGGAGGTTATGGTTTTATTTGAGCATTAACCTTTGTGCACACATGTTGAGGTTGATTTAACTATTCAATGGTTAAATTAATCCATTTTATTTCCTAGGAGGTTAATAGCTCGAGCACCCTACTTCACTTGGTTGCTATTCACACTCAGAGGGGTTATTTGGAGGTTATTTGAGGCTTTATTATGGAGTGCTCCTCTATTGGGCATATTTTCCAAGGCATTCATGATTATTTTATTGTTGGAGAGGTTGGCACATTCTCCTAGGGCACTCTCTCTCTTGTGCACATGGTTTGGTTGAAATTAGTTCATGGTATTGGGAAACAACACATGGTTTTGGCATGGGAATTTATGAGGTCTAACCACCGTGACACTTCTTCCTAGGGTGCACTTCACATGGAGATATTTTATTATTTGTTGTGTGGTTGAGGTAGTTATGTGGCACAATTTTCTAGGGCGCACCTCTCTTAGGTTCTCTCTCATCTTTATTGCATGGATATTTCAGCTGCGCTTGTCATCTTTTGACCTTCATTGGAGAGCACACTCACCTCTTTGATTTGGCACATACTATATTTTATTTGAGGTGGTTATGGATGATTTTATTGAGAGGCATGTGGCATACTTGGAGGGCCACATGTGGCACATTGCATGCATTTACTTGGTCATCTTACTATATTTGAGCATATTCTTGGAGGGCACATTTGTGAAGACACTTCTTGCTATTTATGGAGGTATAATTTGATTATTTCATGGTATTTTGGCATGGTCAAAACCCTAATTCGCCCTTATTTCCTTGGATTTATCTTGATGGAGATGGTCCACTTGCTATTTTGGGGTTCACTACTTCATTTCTTGTGGAGCGCTCCATCTACATGGCACCTTGCACATTCATCTATGGAGTTGGTTGCTTTGGGATTCACATGTATGGATTGGTACATTCATCTATGGAGTTGGTTGCTTTGGGATTCACATGTATGGATTGGTTGCATGCGTTTTGTGACCACTAGCTATTTTTGGAGGTGGGCTATGGAGTTCTCCTAGGAGGAATATTTTATTGTTTTATCACTCATGCACCTTGGAGGGTGCACTTTGTGAGCTTTCCTAGGTGGACCCTTGAGCACATCCTCCTAGGTTGAACATTATTTTATTATATTTTGCATGCATCCATTCTTGGAGGGTGAATTCTATGTGGACATCTTGCATGTTGACATAGTTCTCATGCCTATTTTTAGTTGTATGCCCTCTCTTGGTCCTTGGAGACTTTTGATGTTATCCTTTTCCTATTTTTGGATAAGGATGGTCCTTGGAGACTTTTGATGTTATCCTTTTCCTATTTTTGGATAAGGATGAGTTCTCTTATAGAGGCTAGTGTCCACTTACTTTGACATGGTCACCCATGGATTGAAGAGGGATCTAACTATTCCATTTTTTATATTATTTCTTTGACTTGTCATGGAGTTAATTAGCAAATAATGTTTTTTTATTGTATGAGAGAAGAGACTTACTCTATGAAGAGGAGATTTTTCTCCATTGTAATGGTTGTTGAGACTTTGGGTATTGAGGAGCTCTCCCTTTGGACTTCATTTGTACATCACATGCTTGGAGATTGAATGGAAGATTGGAGGTCTAGCATCTTTTATTGTAAGGCATATGATTGTAATGTTTTCATATGTTGATTTCTATTGTAGGAAACCCTTGTATTGTTGATGTGAAGGCCTTGTAATGAACCATGGTTCATTTGGATAATGTAATGTGAAGATTTAACTCCTCTTATTATTATTGTTGTTATATCTAGCTTCCACCTAATAAACCTAATTGCTGCTAGCATGATATGGCATCAACTTCATACCAACATTTTGAATAGCACACCTAGCTTTCCAAGGAAAATTTTCTGCAATATATTTCGTCAATCTAGGGCTGATTTGTAGGATGCACAGCAGCCCCTATTGCCCTACATATTCATGCATTCACCCTCTTTGATCTATGCTACCTTGACTCCATTAGCGCAAGGTGTGATTCAACACTTGGTTTTGGGGTTTTCCTTCATCTTTCCCTTCTCACACCACTCATTATTCCACTATTGCTACAACCACTTGTTTTGTTAAGGCTTACTTTTCGCTAAATCACCTCGTGCCTCCACTCTATAGCCTTAGAAATCCTACCTTTTAGGGAAGCCCCCCTTGAGTTGGAGAAGAGCCAACCA
>CBVK0102036599.1:0-15682 GCA_900067695.1 Picea abies | reverse complement strand
TTTCCAAAATAATTCCATAAAGCTTGGCTAAAATCGGGCTAATCATAATAGTCCTGCAATTAGAGGGAATGTTTCTATCCCTATTTTTAAAAATAGGAACAATAAGTCTTTTCATCCATAGTTTAGGGAAGCCCTACTTCACTATTAAATTGAAGAACTTGTATATATGAGAAATTATATTAAACATAATAAAATTTATTTTAATTTACATTAGAATTACATTTACACATTTCATATATAATATAATTTCCCAATTTACTTAATTTATTTCCATACAAATACTATATTAAAAAACAACATACTTAATCCAATGAAGTAGATACCTTTATACTTTAATACAAAGAGAAAACCTATTAAAAGACAAGAAAGAGGGATCTCTTCCAAAGTGTAGAAAACACCTTGGCTAGATTATATAGCCTTAGATAAGAATATGAAAACAGATCATGCTCAACCAAAATGAATTTATAATATAATATAATGATATTAAAAAGAATGAGTTTATAAGTCAATAAATTTAATTTTTTATTTTTTTTTATTATTTTGATTTATTTATTTCTTTTCAAAATTTTAGTAATTTAAATAATTTTAAAGATAAAATTTTATAATTAAAATTTTCATTAATCTAATAAAATTATAATATAATTTTATGATATAATAAATTAAATTTGTTAACTAATTAACATATTCGACATTAAAATAAAAGAGTTTTATCCAAAATAGAATAGATTTGTTTCCACTTAACCTTTTCCATAAAGACAAGTTTATGGATAAAATGAAATGATTTTTTTTAAATGTATTTTTTCATTTTTAGTAAATAAAAATATAATTATAAAGTCTATTTTATAAAGAAAAGATATAAAAGAAGAAAAATGTTAAAAAAAAATAAAAAGCAAAACATTAATCATCTTGTACATGAATGTAAAAGTGAATGATACAAGTAATAAGAGGTTGATCAAGGTTGGCAAGGTACTAACAATCTCGGCTGAGGCGGGAGCTATAGGCTTTCAAACTCAACAATGGCAGAATTTTTTTCCAGGTTACAGTCGCATAGTTTCAATAGGTTTTCATTTCCAGATTCCAGACGTGAAGTTTAAGTACGACACCTCTGTCTCTCCGGTATCCTCCTCAGGGTTTGGTAAGGTTCCCTGTTGTTTTTCTCCACCCTGGTTTCTCCCATTTTCCCTCTTTCTTATCCTTTTTTCGCCACTCTCTCACTGTTTTATCTGCTCTAGGGTTCGGACCCACTTTTCTCGTTACTCTCCTATTGTTCTATCATGCATTTATTTACCCTTTATAGTCTCTGGTTCCTAGGTAGGACTCTCTTCCACATACCTGTGCTAGAAGTTTCTTGGGCTGACCTCTGGCACATTTTTCTTCGATGGAACCCAGGTGGCGGGGCTCTTCACACCCACCAGAACCGGATGACATAAGCCATCAAGTAGATGCCTTAATGAAGCCTACGAATGAGGAATTATGGCAGTGTCTGGGTCTTTTCACAAAGTTAGATACTCTGGATAGGGGTACGCCATCCTTAAATTCCACTCTACCAAAAGGGACTTCTCCCCCTCCTTCTTACTCTAACTGTTTACCCCGTATCCCTTCCCCTCATTTCACTTCCTTGTCTGGCCTGAACCACTCTTCCTGTCTTTCCTCTAAGTTTTCTACTGCCAGAGAAGCTGGTCCAAAAGGTGTTAAGTCTTCTCAACCCTCCTACTCTAAGGTTACTCTCCCTTCTAGGAAACCTAGTAAATCTAAAAGACTGTGGAAACATGTTAAGACACACCGGAAAATGGTCTTGGGTTCTGATGTCGGTTTAGCAGAGGTTGCTCGACTCGCCCTCTGCAGTCTGGTTGGAAGGATATCATATTGTTATCTTTGTGATATTCCTATATAGGATTGGGTCCAAACCCATTGGTTTCCTATACTGTGTTACGCATCGGAAGTTCTACACTTGACCAATGGGTGGCTTGGATTCATATGTAGGACTCTGGAGGACCAAGTCAATATTTTAGAACAGAGGTGGATTATGGGAGGCAGCGGCCTCATGATTAAGAAATGGCCTATAGATTTCAACCCGACCATTGAATATTTCCCACAGCGCCATCTATGTGTGCTCCTTCTTGGCCTTCCCATATACTTATGGAATGAACCAGCACTTAGGTCTATAGGCAACACTCTAGGTACTTTTATCTCTGTAGATAAGGGAAACTTATCTTCCTCAAACAGGAAAACAGCCCGCGTGCTAGTCGATATGAATATACACTAGGGTCTACCGGAAGTGTTTGAGATAGACTGGCATGGTAGGCAAACTATCCAATGTCTTTATTACCTCGGTATCTCGTTATGGTGCAGCATATGGCACAAGATCGACCACCTCCGACAGGATTGCAGTGGTTGGAGCTCTCTGGATGTTTCTGAACACTTAGAACAGCAAGAGCCAGCATACAACTTGTCTCCAGAAAAAAATTGTAATGTATTCAGAGCTTTCCAGTTCCTATCAAAGTTGTCCATTCCTCCTACTCCTACGGAATCGATTCTAGGTCACTACATTGCAAATAAGAGTGAGTTTCTTATTCTAAATACTTACGGCCCGTGCACAGAGAGGAGGATCTTCTGGAATGCGGTAAAGGAAAGAGAAATTTTGTTACATGAAAATCTAATTTTAGCTGGAGATTTAAATTTCATCGTTTCTCCTATTGAAATATGCGGAGGGTCAGCATTGTCGGGTCCACTATCTGAATATTTCAAATCTCTATTTTAAAACAATCATTGGGTCGATGTGCTACCGGACACTATCGTCCCTACCTGGAGAAATGGACACCACGGGTCCATCTCTATAGCTAAGCATTTAGACAGGTTCTATGTATCAGAAAAGTTTCTCACAAAAGTTGGTATTCATCGTTCTTGGGCGGAATACCCATATATATCTGATCATGCCCCTATTCTTTTATAGTTAGAGATCAGACCAAGTTTTAAACCATATCATTTTAAGCCCAATCCTCATTGGCTCACAGATAAAGGCTATATTTCTCTTGTACATGAGACCTGGTCAAATCCTTGGTTTCTTTCTGAAGGTGGCAAACAATGCTGAATTTCCTGGAAACTAAAGGAGTTAAAATATAGGACCAAGCTTTGGATCAGTGAAAAGAACAGGATTAATTTGTTGAAAATGGAACAGTTGGAATCTGATATAAATGAGATCTTAATTCAACGGGTCAGTGGTGAAATAATAGTAGAAACAGAAAAGTTATTAATTGGCTTGGAACATGAGTGCAACAACCTTTTAAAAGAAAAAGAAGAGTTATGGAGACATCGCAGTAGAGCTATTTGGATTAAGGGCGGTGATCGCAACACAAAGATTTTTCACCAGTTCGCCAGCTTTAGGAGAAATAGGAAGCACATTTGGGAAATTGTGGACTCCTCTGGGCAACAACACACAAGCCAGGAGAATATTAAAGCACAGATCGCGAGGTATTTTGACAATTTCTTCAAATCACAGGGACAACTTTTATCCGCGGATCAATGCAAACTGGTTGGGCTCTTTCCTCACATGGATCAAATTCAAACTCTCTAGCTAGTCCTATCAACTTAGAAGAGTTAAAGAAAGTGCTTTTTTTTTAAGAAAGATAAGAGCCCAGGTCTCGATGGATGGACCGTGGAGTTCTTCATCGCTTTTTTCGACCTTGTGGGGAACGATCTGCTGGAAATGGTGGAGGAATCTAGAACAAAGGGACAAATAATTAGCAGACGCAACTCTACTTTCATTGCGCTCGTACCAAAGTCTAACAAGTTGTCTACCTTCAACGACTACAGGCCCATCTCTCTTTGCAATCTTGTTTATAAATTAATTTCAAAAATAATTGCAAATTGTATCAAACCCATCCTTTCCAGTTTCATCTCTACAGAACAACTCGGGTTCCTAAAAGGTCGGTAGATAATGGACACCATCAGCACTACACACGAATGTTTGCATAGCATCAAGAAGAGAAAATACAAATCTATAATCCTAAAACTGGACTTACAAAAGGCATATGACTGTGTTAACTGGGATACTATGAGGCTGATTTTGATACAGACCGGTTTCGATGTACAAGTATCCAACTGGATTATGAGTTGTATACCTCTTCGTCTTTTGCAGTCTTAGTGAACGGGGAACCAACCGATTTCTTCAGGAGTGGCAAGGGCTTATGTCAAGGTTGTCCATTGCCCCGGTTAGTATTTATCTTATTATTAGAAGGAATTATTTTACTTCTAAAAGATAGTAAGGAAGCACGGAAGATCACAAGTATAAAAGTGTCCAAGATGATGAGGATTATACACATATTATTTGTGGATGATATTTTGATTATGAAAAATGCATCTTTAAATGAGTGGATAGAAATTGAAGAGATTATCAATTTTTTCTTGCATCTTTAAATGAGTGGATAGAAATTGAAGAGATTATCAATTTTTTCTACAATGCCTCTAGATTAAAGGTTAATGTACAAAAGTCCAATGCTTTTTTTGTCGGATTATCGGAATCCAAACTTGCTTTGTTTCAGGATATTCTTCCCTACAGTTTTTCATCTCTATACACAGGTTTCAGATATGTCGGTTTCCATATATTGACTGGTCCCCACAGAATTTCAGACTGTGACTGTCTTTTGTATAAATTGGAAAATAAAATTGATCTATGGTGTAACAGGTGGTTGTCCCTGGATGGACGCTTCATCTTAGTTAAATCAACTCTGGAAATTTTGCCATTTTACTGGTTGTCCTTGGTCGTTATCCCTTGTTCTTTGTTAAACAAGATAAAGAGTCTTATGTATAACTTCCTCTGGAGAGGGAATAGGAACTTCCCACAAGAGTCTTATGTATAACTTCCTCTGGAGAGGGAATAGGAACTTCCCACACCTTCATTTGTGCAATTGGATGTCTCTGGCTAAACCAAAGAGCCATGGAGGCTAAGGCTTTCGGAATATTTTTCTATTCAGCAAATCCATTGTTGCAGATACCCTTTGGAGGGTTCTTATGGGCGTGGGTATCTGGCATAACGTTATAAAGGACAAGTACCTCTCTCCCCACACGATTGTTAACTGGCTCAAATCCCCCTCTTTTTCTGCATCGTCTGTTTCCAAGATCTAGGGCGGTCTATTAAAATCAATTCACCTGATTACCCATTGGCTTAGTTGGCTTTCGGGGACGGGCCATCTAGTGACGATCGGCATTGATAAAATTATGGGGTTGGAGGACAGATATTTCCTCTCTCCGGAACTGATTACATTCTTAAAACAAAAAATGATCTACGCTCTCACAGGCGTGGAAAAGTGAGGTTGGCTTCGGACACTCGCCTACCTAGATTAGTTTTTTCATAGTTGCACCTCTCTGGCCCACTGGCAAGGGAATGGGATTATTTCAGGAAATTTCTTATTAGCTATGGTGTCTCCATTGGGAACAACAACGACAAGCTAATGTGGACGAGAGGAGATCAATGTGGTATCTTAACAGCAAAAAATGTTTATCTAGCTTTACATAATACACAAGATAGCAACGTCATAACAGGATGGAGGTGTGGCATATGGAAATGGGTAATACAACAAAAAATCAAATTATTTACTTGGTTGGCTATTAAGGGGAAGATTCACACTTGGGAGACACTTCAGAGGAAAGGTTGGGAAGGACCTAGTCACTATACTCTATGTGTTTCTTCATCTGAAGATACAAATCATCTTTTATCTCGTTTCGTTTCACTATCACCATTTGGCAGAGATTAAAATCAATACTGCACCTTAAGGATGTATGGAAGGGCTCTTCCCTGTCAAAATACTATAGTCTGTGGACATCAAAAAAAACAAACATTCCCTTCCTTCCGACGCTCACCTGTTGGTTTCTATGGCTGGAGAGAAATTCATCACTTTTTGAGGACTCTACTCCTTCTGTCAATCGGGTGATCATAAAAAAATTTGGGCGCTCTACAATGGAAGTTTGGCATTCAAAAGTCGCTTCAAGCTCATCCTTGTGATTTCACTTATCGCGAAGGATTCGCCATAGCATGTTTTGATGGTGCGGCCAGCCCAAATGGGAACCTATGTGGCGCAGGTGGTTTTCTAAAAACACATGGCTCCAATGTTACAAAATGGCTAATGAACTATGGTCAAGGCACTAATACAAAAGCTGAGCTCTTGGGTGTATGGGCATCGTTGACTATGGCACACCACCTTTCATATACAAATTTGCATCTCCTTGGAGATTCAAAGGTGGTAATAGACTGGTTAAATAAGAAAGGCATATTGCAAGCGTGTGCCATAGAAGGTTGGAAGGGCAAAGTTCTGGGCCTTATCAATTTTTTTCAGGATATAAGCTTCCACCATATCTACAGGGCACACAACAATGAGGCAGAATTTCTTTCTAACAAGTCCTTTATGGAACCCAAAGGCATGATCACTTTTTTCAGTGTGGAAAATGGCATTGAGGGCCATAGAGAACACATCTACATCTTCTGATAATGTTATCCTGTCAATCTGTTAGTTCTTATTCGGGTCCGTGGTTATGTTTTGAATCTTTGATCCTGAGAGATGTATTCTTTTATTCTACTCATATTTTGATGATATTTTTTATATTAACTCAAAACCAAACAGTTAATAAATCCAAAGAGTTGTAATAGTTATATTTCTAATATAATAGTAAAATTTGCTTTTTTAGAAAAAAAATAATAATAAAACAATTAAAAAATATGAAACATAAAGATTGGAACAACTTTCATGATACAAATAATAACATTAAGAAATGTAAAACATAGAGAATGGAACAACTTTCTCATACACGACACTATACAATGATGTTAAGTATGTATAAGCTAAAAATAGAAAAATTCAATAGAATTCAATGAGAAATGTAAAACATAAAGAGTGGAACAACTTTCTCCTACACTATACAATGATGTTAAGTATGTATAATGAAGAAATAAAAAAATTCAATAGAATTCAATGAGAAGTACAATAAAATTAGAAAAACCATTAATAATACACATGTAAATGGAATAAATAAATATAAAATTATAAAAGATCTAATGAAAACTACAACAAAATGGATGAAAAAATATAAAATAATTAATGCAAAGTAATGAAATAGATGTAGACCATGATTTAGACTAAGTAAAAAAATATATAAAATAATTAATGCAAAGTAATGAAATAGATGTAGACCATGATTTAGACTACGTCATTATATTAGTAATATAGTTGTTATTTCTTTTTAAGAAAAATAAAAAATATAATAATTTGTTATTTCATATACTTATTTAATCTAATAACCCATTTTATTATAAAGGAAATTATTTCATATACTTATTTAATCTAATAACCCATTTTATTATAAAGGAAATTTTTATTTTTTTTTATTAAAACTCATTTGGTTTAAATATTAAAAAAAAATTAATACAAACTCTATAATGTATATAATCATAATTTATATATATATATATAGATTCTATAATGTATATAATTATAAAGGCAATAATTCGATTCATTTGGTGAAATTTCATATACTTATTTAATCTAATAACCCATTTTATTATAAAGGAAATTTTTATTTTTTTTTATTAAAACTCATTTGGTTTAAATATTAAAAAAAAATTAATACAAACTCTATAATGTATATAATCATAATTTATATATATATATATAGATTCTATAATGTATATAATTATAAAGGCAATAATTCGATTCATTTGGTGATCCTTTATTTATAAGTGTAAAAAACTATTTATAATATAAGTATAAAAAATAATAATTTGAAATTATTTGGTTTAAAGTGGAATAGGTTTAATGATTTGGTGATCCTTTATTTATAAGTGCAAAAAACTATTTATAATATAAATATAAAAAATGATAATTTCAAATTATTTGGTTTAAAGTGGAATAGGTTTAATGGTTAAAAACATGTATTTTTTTTCAAAAAAAAATTATAAATTCAAATTAAAAAAAAAAAGATAAAATATATATATCTTTTCAATAAACTTTATTCAAACATACTAATTTGGTAATAGCAATAAACTTAAAATTAAATTATTATTATAATATAAAACTACTTTTAGCACTCACTACGTTACAATAGAATAATTGTGGTTACCTTTATAAATCCCGCGAAGCATATGTACCGCACAATCAACGGAATCCTGTGTCCCACTATGGCGTGTGGACCACATTGCTTTGTGGTTCTTATTTTATTTCACGTTAATACTCTCCATATTTTGACTGTGACTTACTTTTTTTGATGGTGCTGCCGACGGTGCTGCGAATAGAAAAAACCCAAAAAGAAGCAAAGTCTCATTTGTCTACCGTTGTGAAGTTTCGTCTCAGATGATTTGTTCTTTCGATATACATGCACTGAAGATACGGAGAAATTTCGTTTTCCTTTCTATAAATACATTGTTTAGTCTCGTCGTCTGATATGATTTGTTTTTTCGGTAGACATTCATGGAAGGTGCTCAGAAATTTCGTTTTCCATTCTATAAATAAATAGGTAAGCAAAACTACAAGGGGAAGTTAAAAAATCTGGGTTTTGAAGAAAGAACTAGATATACTTGTGTGAGAAAAATAGTTACTGATAAATTTGATTGTAATAGCTCATGCAGTAGATTAGATACCCTGCTGACAGGCTTTATTCTTTATTCAAACATTTCAGGATATCTGTTTGTTAAATCTACAGAAGGCCAAAAATAGCAAAATAATCATGGACGCCCTAAGGAAGGGCGCTGAATGAGCAAAATTCCATAAGATCAGAGGGATCCTTTCATTGTGCAAATTTCTACTTGGTGTACAGCGACTACGGAACTATGACTCTGTCAGTAGGCCCAATGAAACCAAATCTGGCTGGTTTTCGGTCGTTTACAACGTTCAATGGCCATTGAGTACGACCTGGACAATTCATGAAGGTAAGTTATCCCATCTTTTCTTTTCAATTAGTTTCAGAATTTTGCATAGCTTTTTCTTAAGTTTGGAGGTTTTTTTTTCTTTCTTTATCACTGAAACTATAATTTTATTTTATTTTTTTCTTTTATCACTGGAATCTGATCATAAATTTATTTTTTTTTTTCCATGATTGGATGGTTTTGGGAGGATGTATCCCAAATTACAAAGGAATTTACAAGATTTGAATAAATAACCCAATAAAAAACTAAACCCTATACTAACCCACTAACCTACCTACCCCTTTGAACTATCTAGAATGTTTTAAAAGTAATGACCCACTAGCCTACCGAATTGGACTGTATAGAATGTTCATAAAAATGGTGATTTACTTGGGCAAATTTCCCCTTGCTGTACACTCACAGTTCCATTGTGACTAGGGAACTATGACTGTGTAGAATGTTCATAAAAGTAGTGATTTTCTGGGGCAAATTTTCCATTGTGACTATGAAACTATGACTGTGTCAATAGGCCCTATTAAAACAAATCTGGCTATTTTGGGAAGTTTACAACTTTGAACGGCCATTGAGTACGGCCTGGACAATTAATGGAGGTTAGTTCTTTTATTTTTAGTAAATTTTTAAAATTTTGTATAATTTTTTATTTTAAAAAAAGTTTAGATTCTTTTTTATCACTGGAAACTGATCATATTTTTATTTTTTTTTCATGATTTGATTGTTCTGGGGAGGAGGATTGATGCATCAAAGGATCGTGAGAGGGACAAAATCCCATAAAAATTCAAATCCTTCTTTAATTTTTGTATTTTAAAAAAGATTTATAACAAAATTATTTAATTTATATAGAAACTTGCTAAATTCAAAATTAAGATGGATTTAGTTTCATTTATTTAGAGTTCCTATAAATTTAAAATTAAAATGATTCTAAATTATTATAAATAGATCTTTATAATAAATTGTAAAATAAGTTTTTTAACTCAATAACAATAATATAATATTTTTTTCTTTATAATAAATTATATAATAAGTTTTTTAATTTAATAATAATAATATTTTACTTCAATTGAGTATAGTTTGGATGGTTGTGAGGAATTTGTTATTCTTTCATCCTATTAAAAAAAAAACAATATTTTACATCTTTGACTCAATAAAAACAATCAAATTTTATTATTGTGTCATGATTTCAAAATAACATACATGTAAAAAAACCTTTGTAACCAAGTCCAAACCTCTTACCAAATGCACACGTCCCAAAAAAATTAATATGTTTTAAATCATCATAATAACATTGCTTTGAGTACTTCCTAAGCATTTTTTATTGGTTAAAACTATAAGTATATAATTGGGTACACTAACCCATTAACCATGAAGTAATATATTCTAATCACTAACTTACTTAGTGACTAAACAACATAACCCTCTATTAAACTCATTAAGTACCTAATCATTAAAAACTTGTTAACCATTAATAATGAACTATAATTCACACATTCAAATCAATTTGAATACCTCTTTGTGTCACCACTATTTTATTAAATACATTTTTTTTTAAATAGTGAAGCATATCCGTATGTTTTGAATACCTCTTTGTGTCACCACTATTTTATTAAATACATTTTTTTTTAATAGTGAAGCATATCCGTATGTTTGTACATACTTTGTGTTTTTCTTTGATAATTTTATTTTCTTTTTAGAGTTTTTCTTATCAAGTTGATGCATTTCTCATATTATATATTTATTTAAGACTTTAAGGCTTGTTACTATATAAATTGTATTTAATGATAAAAGTCTCAATCCACAAGACATAACTCAAGGGGCAATTATTAGGATGGTCAACACTATCATCTTAGTAATCTATCCTCTCCACTTTCATCCGGCTCTCCTCAAGCTCAAGTGGAGTATCCCTAGTACGATTAGTAAAGATAGGCAATGAAGCACAAGGTGAAATGAGAGTAGCTTTAGTAAAAAATTGTTTTGGGTTTTTTAGGATTTGAAAAGAGGTGATAGAAAGAAGTAGAGATGAGTGTCAAATCCAAAAGGGAAATGGATTCAAGGTGAATCAAAGAGGCTTATGGAGCCAAGAAAAATCCTTCTTAACAATTGGTCTATTCCTTTCAAGGACTAGGACTAAAGGATTAAAACCAAATGGAATAATAATCCCTCATCCAATCAAGATCAACAATGGAAATCAAGGCCTAACAAGAAGGGATCCTCAAGGCAACAACCTTCTCCAACAAGATCAACTATGGCTTGATAAACATACTTAATACTTCTTTTGAGGGTTCCAAGATGGATAACAAAGAAAGGCGTCAAATAATTACCAAACCAACAAAGGAAGAAGGATATGAATTACCCTAGAACATCTTCCCTCCAAGGGTAGAAAAATCCCTTAAATAGATCGATCTAGTTAGATTGTAGAAGACTTGAGCATTTCACCATTAATATGTATGCACCAAATAAGAACCAAGATAGAGAAGCTTCAACAATTGACAAAAATAATCGACAAAGAAAGAGCCCTTTACACAACCATATGCTCTAAGAAAGATAGGTCAATTAACCTCCAAGGAGTGGAAGCTCCAAAAATATAACTATGAGTGATAATGAGGAAGGCACCTCTTTATATAGAGTGTTGCTCAACTTCCTTTATAATAAAATAACAATATCTCATACAATAAAATAACAATATCTCATGTGAGATCCTTAGATCTATCCTAGGGAGGGATGTCAAAATATAATAAAAATGAGGTGGTAAAGCAACATGTACAATAATCCAAGTGAAACATCCCCAAGAAAGAGAGATGTCTCCATCAATAAGGGAAGAAGGTGTGTCAAGTGTCCAATGCCTAGCCTCCAAGGAGTATATCATCAAACATTTCCTCAAATTAGGCCTAAAAGAAACCTCCAAGATGTACATGTGGGTGTCCAAGGTAGAAAGGCTCAACATGCAATAAATATAACCCTGAAAAGTGGACAGATCCTCAAAACAAGATCCAAGAGGTTAAATGTGAGGTGTTCAAGGTGCAACAATCCTCCTCAAATATGTTAATCATCCCCTCAATTCATGGGAGGTCCGAGTAAGCCCACATGTGCCAAATAGAACCCCAATGCAATCTCCAAGGTGGATGTCCACTCAAATCAAGTGACACATGCCTCAAAATGTGCAAAAGAGGTGAGAGATTCAAAATCTAGGATGTTGCATGGCATGAGAAGTCCTAGTACATGAAGGATAGCTCAAAATTCCTTTGACCAATGCCTTGGGAATAATGAACTGCCTCAAAATACATGAAGATGCCTTGGGAAATGTTCACTACTTTGGGAAATGTGACGATGCCCAAAAAAATCAAGGTGAAGCCAAATGCTTGAGAGTAACATGTCATCAAACCTTCTAGTTCGTCGCAATCCATGAAACCAAACAAGTACCCCAATTATCCAAGGCTTGTAAAAATTCAGAAGGGATAGTGAAGAAATTCACTAGCATTACCCCAATACAAAATAAGGGGTAACATGGCCCATAGCATATGCAATGTTTATGGACTCCATGATTTAATTGCACTTACTTTGATTGAGGTGTTTTATGTTGACATCTTATCAATCCCACTATAGTTAAATTGAATAAGTTGAGGTGAGGACCTCAAACTATAGCATCGTGCAACATTTTAAGGGTACATTACAAATTACACTCCACTCCTCTTTGGCACATATGCGCACATTTTTTGCATTATTCATGTTTGATATCTTTACCTTTTTTGTTGTATGTTGTTTATAACATTATCTCTTTATGTTCCTTGTTTGTGTGCTATTTGGAATGGAGATAAATTTTGTTTTCCTTTATTCGTGTTATTAATTTTGCACATATATCTATTAAACCTTGAGTTGAAGTGTATGTGGTGTTTGTGTTATCCATGATTTGATCTCCCTTAATTTAGATTAGGTGTTTTGATTGAATGGAGATGAAGTGAGAATATCTACACATTAGACTCTCAAGGATACATTGCAGGTTACATGTCACTTTTCTTTGGAACAAGTACACTAATTTATTTCCCTTAATCTTCTTTGAAATTTATGCTTTTTCATTATGTATGTAATTTACAACATTATTTTTTTCAATTCCTTGTTTTTTTTTATTTAAAATAAAAATAGTTTTGTTTTCTCATTTTCATATTGCTCTTCAAATTTGTGTGAGGGTTTAAACATTTAATTAACATTAAAAAAATACATTAATTTCAAATTGATTATAAATATTGCTCTTCAAATTTGTGTGAGGGTTTAAACATTTAATTAACATTAAAAAAAATACATTAATTTCAAATTGATTATAAATTTCAATATTAAATTTAATTTATAATATTATATAAATCTGAATATTAAACTTGATTTACAACATTATTTCTTTCAATTCCTTGTTTATGTACTTTTTTATATTTAAAATACGGATGAAATTTGTTTTCTTTTGTTCATGGTACTTTTCAAATTTATATACAACTTTAAATCTCCACATACCAATAAAAATGTTAATCTTTTGTTTATATATACTCTCTATCTATATATAGATGGATTTTGTTTTCATTTATTTATTTATGTTGCTTTTCAAATTTATATGCATCTTTAAATATTCACTTAACATTAAAGTAAAAGTGGTTATAAACTTGAAGGTTGAGCTTTTATAAATGCTTCTTTAAATCTTTACATAACATTAAGCCAAATTAAGTTAATTACAAATTTTTGTGTTTAGTTTTTTTGAATGGCAACAATGTGAAGTGATCTTTGTATTTTGAATTTTTTAATTGCTTTAATTATGGAATGTATGTTAATTTGTATATGTTATATGTATTTTTTGTTATATATATAAATTTAAATTGTAAATCAAATTTAAATTGTATAATATTAAATCAAATTTATCTTATATAATTTTATATTAATACATATAAATTTATTAAAAAAAATTATTATAAATTTATAAAAAAATTAATTATAAATTAATACATATAAACTTATAAAAAAATAATATATGTGAATTAAATATAATGTATTTTTCATTGATTTTATTTATATATTTTAAAATAAAATAAAGTTTATTTTTTTCATATTGTTCTTTACATGTATAATTTTTTAAATATCTATTTAGTATTTATTTATATATTTTAAAATAAAATCAATTTTTTCATATTATTTTTTACATATATAATTTTTTAAATATCTATTTAGTATTTATTTATATATTTTAAAATAAAATAAATTTTATTTTTCTTATATTGTTTTTTACATGTATAATTTTTCAAATATCCATGTAGTATTGATAGAAATATTAAAAGTCGGGAGTATGAAGAATGTAAAGTCCCTAACATAAGAGGATTTGTATCGATCTAAAATGAGAAATCCTCATGTAGAGGGATTGGAGGCATAGCTTGCTATAGCTTGCTATATAAAAACAAGCATTTCTTCTCACATTTTGCTTCATCTAAAATTCCCTTTCAATCAATACATTTGGATGGAGATTTTTGACATTAATGCTAAGAAGATTTATATAGCAATTTGTTACTTTGCACCTATTAATTTATTTGGTTCCAGGCTAATCAAGCTCTATAGTTCTCAATATCTAATCATTTTCAATGGTCTACTGAAGTGGCCAAAGTCTAATTGGATGACTCACATCCATGGGTTGGGTAGTAGTGTCATAGATTATGTGATATCTGATATCATTTTATATCCATGTATACAACCAAAAAGTAAATTTTGACCTTTTAAAGGACCATGAGCCTAACTCTGATCATATCCCTTTGGCCCTAACTTTGAACTTTGTCCTGGACAAAAGCTCCATTGAAGAAAACTCTAGTAACTAAAGGAACTCGCTTTTTGAAAAAAATAAAGTTGTTTTTTTCCTAAAACACTTAAATAGTGAATTAAATCTCCTATCTTATAAGAATAACATTGAAGACCTCTATCATAATTTGACAACAACCCTCTCTAATTCCATTAAAAAATTCTCTATCGAGGTGTTATGTAAAAGGAATAATAGAACAACCAACCCTTAGTATGATATTGAATGTAAAATTGCTAGAAAACCATTAGGCATGGCTCTAATGAGTCCTTGAAAGCCAATAAGATTAATATATACAATGCCCTAATTAAAAGGTAAAAAAGAAACTACATAAATAGAAAACAAGAGAATCTTTTGCACCTATCTAAACTAAGATCCTAAGAGATTATGGAGGCAAATTCTAACTCGTAAAACTAAAGAAAACAATATGATTCCCCTAAAGGACTGGAACTCCTACCTCAAAAATCTTTGAAAGTTCCTTATTGACATAGACAACATTCCAAATGTTTCTATAGAGGAATAAGTGTTTTCTATAGAAGACATAAAGTTTGTGGTTAATCAACTTGCAAAAGGGAAAGCTAAGGATATTGAAGTCTACCAAGCTGAAATATTAAAAATTGGAGAGCCTATCATCATCCCTCACACACACAAGCTCTTCAATTTAGCAGTGAAGCATGGCTTATATTGGTTGTGGAGCCTGATTATCTTTCTGATACAGAGGTATTTGTTTTTCAGCCGTGTTTATACCCCGTGAAAACTTTACACCCTGGAAGAATGTACACTCCTCCACGTGGGGGAGTGAAGAGGGGGGTTACCCCCTTTGTGGGGTCCATCCCCCTGACTGTGGGGTCTAGGGGAAAGAAGGCCCCCGGTGGGGGTTCAGGGGAAAAGCCCCCAAAGGAAAAATTTCCTTGTAAATGTATATTGTAATTTCATTATAAATCTAGACCGTTCATTAT
>CBVK0102036598.1:0-35504 GCA_900067695.1 Picea abies | reverse complement strand
CAACGGGTTTGTTGTATTTTGTATCCCTTCATTTGTTGGATAATAATAAAGGAAGGACCTGGAAATTTATTTGGTGGATGTAGCCCACAATGGGTGAACCACGTATATCTGTGTATCTATTGTATTGTGTATCTTTTGTGTTTTATTTCCACATTTGTTTTATTTAATTGCTCTACGATCTTTTTTTTCTAACAGCTTCCCTAAACCTTAGACTCAAAGCCTCATTGTTCATATCTTTAAAAGTGGGGATAAAATACATCCCTCTAACTACAAGATCATTATGATTAACCCCATCTTAGCCAAGCTATACAGAAGTATTTTGAAAAAGAAGAATAGCATATGGATTGAAAGCCATAAAAAAAGAGCTAAAGGCCAAGCCAGGTTTTGAGGATAACACTCAGTTGTGGACCATCTTGTTATGATTAGGATCATTGCAGAGGAGTGTCGCAATAATAAAACCAATCTCATTTTTTGTTTCAATGATTTTAGAAAAGCTTTTGACACGGTGCCCAAGATTAACCTTTGGAATAGGTTAGAATATCTAAAAGTTCCTTTTGAGCTGAGATTTGTCACAATAAGGTTATATGAGAATGTTATTGCCACATTTATGAACATCGAGGGCTAGTCAAAGGAAATTAATTGTATTATAGGATTCAATCAAGATTGTCCCCTATCCCCTACCCTCTTTGGCATATACATTGATAAGTTAGAATATTGCTTGGAAGATGTTGGTTGCATTGGCCCGACTCTCAAGAGTATAGTCATCATCATTATTCTTTATGCTAATGATATTGTTCTTATGGTGAGAAATCCCTAAGACCTCAGTAAGCAACTAATAATCCTAAAGGAATTTTGCACTAGCACGGGTATGACTATGAACACAAACAAAATGAATGTTATGATAATTAAATCCCAAAAAATCACCTACAACACTTTCGTATATGAGAAAAATAGCTTGGAGGAAGTAGATTCACACAAATATCTTGGAATCGACATTCATCACAAGCTCAATTGCAACTATAGAATTGAGAAAAGGATAAATGGAGGGTGGAAAGCTTAGTATGGGCTTGAAAACAAGTGAGCTAGTGGACCTTCAGCTATGGGATAATAAAAAAACTCCTCTTTAATACTCTTGTCACTCATTTTATATTATACGAATGTGAAGTTTGGGGATGTAGTATCTCTAAAGAATCCTGGAGAAAGATAGAACATATTCAAAATAATATTTTCATTTATAATCTCAAAATTAAAGGAAATATACCCTATCTTATCCTCCTCATAGAAGTGAGTGTTTCCTCCATTAAGAGAAGTACCATGATTAGGTACTTAATGTACAATAACAAGATAAACAACATGGGTGATAAGAGGCTCCCCAAAATTGCTTCAAATTCCATCCAAAACCACCAGCAACTCAAGCGAGGATGGCATAAAGATGCCAAGTCTTAAGTAAATCATTGGGGTATACAATAGGATGTCATTCTATAGAATACTAATAATATTAAAAATATCATTACATCTAAATTTAAGGAGAATATGTGGTGTGATAAAGAAGTAGAGGATAAAAGGAAGTGTTGACGTAGGGTTCCAATTATACTATGCACCATTTCGATTAGGAGACCCATCCAGATTCTAGCTTGACTGGCATTACTGAGTAGGGGGGTGGATGAATTGTTTGAATGAAAAGAAAAATGTGAATGCAAACTAATATGATTGTAGAAATAAAATATAATCTACCCTATCCTAGCTAGGAGCGACTAAAGTAACAAATAAGTAGCTCAAAATGTTAGCAATTCCTTTGAGAGATCCTTCCAGATAGTTGTTAAAGAGAAACATGGTTAATAACACATGAATATAAAGGCATAACCAAATCATTCTAAGATACACAATCACATACATAAATTGTTCATCATCTCAGAATAATTAATAAGAGAGAAAAACAATGTTTGTAGAAAAATTTTGTTCACGTAAAAAAAGTATATAAGTGAAACAAAATTTACAGATTACTTGAAGTAGCTCAAAGCAAAATCACTATCAGCAAACAACATTTCTCTCCAACAAAATTGGCCCTAAGGGATTCTCAATATTATTTCAAAAAATAGTTTCCACAAATTACAATGGTTGAAGAGCCCCTTCAAAGTGGGTCTCTTCCTTTACTTATAGTTTCCTAGTAACTTCCTATGGGTTTTTTTTTGAATTCTACAAGAAGAAGTTACATTTCATTTTGTCTTCCCCTTTCACCTATTATGACAATTGTTATAATAAGTACAAAATTGAGTATAATTGAAAAAAGGACAAAATAGAAGGTGGTTGTGAGTAAATTCAAAATGGTTGTCATGTCCCATTCATTTGTATATGTCCTTCAGGTAGGCTTCCCAGACTTCATGATGTCCTGAAATGGAGACAACTGGATACAGAATAGTAGTGACTCCAGGGCAGCCTCCGGAACTACTGAATTTTGTGAGAGGGTCTTCATGTCTCTTTTCAAACTGACATGAAGGCTTGGATCATGTTTTGTGTTCTAGTTGGCTTCATGAGATGCTCACCCATTAGTTACACTATCACCCTAGTCGCATCACTAGAGTATGTTTGTCTCTGCTTCATATTTAGCTCGACCTCTTCAAAACTCTACTCATCGATTTTCATCTTCCTGAGTTCTTTGATCTAGGGTAGGTGTCCTTTGTGCGCTAAGATGTGTGCCACCTTGTGAAGTTGTGCATAGATCAATAGTGGATTCTTTAAGTCCTTTTTTACCTTCTCCCCCGCTTGTTGGAAATTATCAAGAGGAGCATAATAAAGATTTATCTCCCATTATGATATGTGAGGTAGCTCAGATGGGGCATTTGGATTCTTAGCATTCCACCACTACATCTCATTGAGACCTACTCTAATGGCGGAAAAATCCACATTATTGGCTTGTGCTTTGTTATGCTGTGTCATAATATGTGTTGTTAATTGTTGGAAAACTTGCAAATTCACATACATATTTGTCACCATTTCATGAATCTCTATTCTGACTTTATCAACACATAGTATAAACTCTTTAATGCTTTCCTTGTCCCTTTTTCCACACCTGACTTCTTCCTCTAACTCCCTGATCATGTCATCCTTTTCTTAGTTCTCACGCACCAAGTCCTTAAGGTTCTTCTCTAATGTCAGTGTGAATGTGACGCCAGCTAATGCAATTGAAAGAAGATCATTTTTTACATTCTCTGTCATGGTGGTTTCAGTAACCATTGATAGTGGAGCCTTCCTAGTCACTGGGAGCTTCCTGGTTTGTTGTTGCACTATATTTCTAGAATCTTTATCAGACCTCAAAGTGTTCAGATTGGAAACCTTATGAGCCTTGGAGGGCTTGAACAATCCCAGTCCAAGTTCACTCAGTGGAAAGTGTCCACCTGTGAGTAGGACTTTAGTCGACGACCCTGGAATGTTTGTGTCCATGGGAGATGCATCGGTGTTTATTGCTTCTTCATCTTTCTTTATTTGTTCTTTTGTTGATAACTTTGTTGTTGCATCTTCGACTACCTTTTCTTATGTGGTTGTTTTTGTTATTGCATCAGTTTTTGTTATTGCTTTTGCTATTTCTTTGACTTCGGTTCTTTCTTTCATTTCATTTGTTGCCTTAGTTGATGCTTCTCCTTCTCTTTGTTTCCGCTCATCTTATTCCTCCTTTTTATTTCTTATTCTCTCCCCTTTCTTTTGTTGTTTTGTAGCTATCTTGGCTAATACCACTTCTTTGACCTCTTTTTGTTTTCATTGTTCATCTTCCTCTTCTTTCCTCTTCTTATTTTCCTCTGATTCGGTAGCTTCTACTACTTTCATTTTTCTCTCTTCATCTATTGTTGTTGCTATTGATTCAGATTTTATTGCCATCATTGGTGCTTATGTTGTTGATGTTGTTGTTGTTTCCTCTGTCGCTTCTTCTTTGGCCTTCTTCTAGGCTTCTCAAATTTGTTGTTTATATGTTATCCTACCCAGTGGATTCCCCCTTCTTTTGAAGATGGCATCATGGTATGACTTCGCACAACGGTGGATTTCCTCTTCTTCCCAAATTTCAGTTTTATATTCCCACCTATACATGTGGTTGATGTAGTTCTCTTTGACCACATCCAGAGGATTATGCCTCCAAAATATTTCCTCTTCGAAGTTAAAAAAATGCCAATATGTTTACTTCATAATGTGCCTATTTTACGTCTTTGAATGAGTATGACCTGACCCACAATAGGAGAGGAGGATATATATCCTTCTTATCTCTATATAGTTTTGTTCAAACTCCTTGCACAATAGTCTAGTAGGCAATTTCATGTAGCACCAACTTGTTTGGAACGAACTTTGGGAGAAAATGTGGGGTTGTGGTGGCTTTGTATATCCTAAGGTACGTTCCATACTCTAGGGGGTATCAGTCCCCTATCCTCTTAACTATCGCATGTGCTTTAACTGTCATGCATGGTGTAGGCGAGTCAAATATAAGTTGGAACAAAGGAGCCAAGAAGTGGTCGCAGATTTTGTGATAATCATTCTGGTACTTATGCTCCCACAATACCTTGCAACGGATATGGATTGGAGGGTCACTCGGTTGCCAAGTCCAACCCATCTATGGGAATGCATGGCATATGAAAATCATGTCCAAGAGATATGAGGACATATGAAAACTTGGGAATTCTCATGCCACGGTGTTCTTTGTTGATTTGAGTTCTTCTTCCAAAAATGACGATAAAGTGTCAACCTAGTTAAAGGTTGACCCGACATCTGCAACATAGTATATAAAGGGCACCCAGGTTATCCTGAACCTCTGAGCATCGGGCTCCCCGTATAATCTACACAACATGGCCATTGTGTACTGATGTGGCATTTTAAGTAGGTTGGTGGGGTACTTGTCTGACGATCTTGACTTGAATACATTTTTCGGGTTTGTACCATGCCTTTAGAAGCTCATTTGGCATGTGTGGGAACTTCTTTATGATCTTCTCGTCTAGCGATTTCTCTTTGTATTCTAAGTGATAATAGGAAGTGATTGTTGAAGCTTCAAAGGAGGTGATTGGGTGGTCTTTGGCATTTAAAATATATTTTGTTTCTAGATTAGAATGCCTTACAAATCCATGATATAGGCTCTGCTCATGGAACATCATTGTGTGTGCTACCCCCTTGTATATCTTAGATTTCCTGATATTCTTGAATGTTTGGAGATCGGGGTCATCTTCTAGCATCTGGGGGAAGGTCTGGTTATTAAACATTTGGTACACTTCACCCCGCTTGGTTGAATTATCTATGTCTATAACACCTTTAGTTGCATCATATACTGGTCTTGGGGTATCAACATCTTCCTCTTCTGCACTCATTCTTGCAGAGAGTTATTCGACATGGGCCTTGTCAGCACTTTGCAAGTGTTTGTGAGGAGACATGGTCAAATATGCAAAAGAATACAAGTTTATCATTAGTCTTAAGAAAATATTGTTAGAAAGATGCATCATATGTTCATTAGCTTGACAAAGGAAAAGAATTAGAAAAAGAGACCTTGGTTTTTTGTCTGGGAAATATTTAATCATTTGTAGTGGAATCGGTGAGTTGGTAGTTTGTGCATTGATATACACCTGTATCAATGCCTAACTTGAGACCTTGGTTTTTTGTCTGGGAAATATTTAATCATTTGTAGTGGAATCGGTGAGTTGGTAGTTTGTGCATTGATATACACCTGTATCAATGCCTAACTTGTGATAATCGTCGAAAATGGGAGTTGTATCGACGGTTACAAAGATATTTAAAGTTGTCAATCCCAATGTAGCGTCACCTGGCCCCCTAGTTCCCATTTATGTTGATGGGGTGTCAAAATTTCACTTTTTCCAAATACATGTTTTCTCCAAATAAACTTCATAGATTGATTTTGCTCGTCGAGATATTTCCAACGATTGTAACCATGCTCAATTCCTTACTCTGGATCAAAAGTTACAGTCTTCCAAAGTTTCTGAGCTAACTTCCATCAATTATATCTTAGCGCCACATGGCACCCTAAGGCACGTGGCACATACGTGGTGTCTTGTTACACATACCATTATACATGGCATGGATGTGGCATCTTCCATATCATTCCTCTGACCCATGCTTTGTCAGACCTCCAAACAACATTCTCCATTGCTATCGGAACCCTTCCACTTCGAACTACTCTGCACACTCTAATAGTCGATTCTGACAACATTAACCCCGACGAATTAGATGGTCCTAGTGAACTGGTAAAAAATGATTCTAATTTCAGCAGTTCCTTCAACATGCACGACCGATAATGTTCCTCTCGCCCAACCTTCATACTTATCCTGCGAACCCCTCGATAGATCGAAAACTATCATGCATCGTGGCCATCCTCTAACCAACTGCAAAAATTAATCCTTGGAGTAATCCTATTGGAGTACCTCCTCCTCCAGAATTGCGACCCACTCCGACCAGTCGCCTTTGGACGAATAGATGATATATGTCGTCAATAGATCTAAAGGCTAGGATATAGTCACCTGTCCCAATAAATAATCTGAACAGGGACCCAACCTTTATTACCTCAACCATTTACAGGCCCCCATGTGTCTTCCTCATACACATAATCTCATTCTATCAATGTGACATCAGCATGATGTCACCCTTCCCATCATTCATGTCTATGGGTTTCTACATTGATCAACAGTCAAAATTACATCTCAGCGAGACTCCGATCGACGATCGGGATTTCTCCTCGGAGTATCTCCATCGAAGTGTCTCTCCTCCAGGATTTTGGGGTTACTACAATTGTGGACTCCGAAGGATATTCTCGCGATCAACAGTTGTGATGGATGGAAATTTCCTCCAATGGATCGACGGTTTAGATCTCTCCTAAGAGTCTTCCCCATTAGAGTATCTTTACTCCTGCACTTTGGGCTACCCGAATGTTGGATTCTGACAATACCATAGAGATCAATGGTCACAATTGACTCGTTGTACTGAGATCAACGATTGTGATTCTATTGGGAAAAGGCACTTGTTTTCTTATGTTTAAGAGTTTGTTCCAATACTTAACCAATTCGAAATTTCTCCAATAAATTTCTTGGGCACACTAGACCTTTCAACATTTACAGAAGCCTTTCAAATCCGGCTAAGGCTCTCATACCTCACTGTTTTAAATGGAGAATTTACTTCTAGCGACCTATCCATACAAGGACAAGGTGTATCCAACTTGAGTTATGCAAGGTTTTGCTAAATAACAACTATGAACCCCATTTGTTATATAGAAAAATTTGCATACAAGAAGGAGTATACAATATCTCAACAATAAGTGAATATATAGGAATTTATATGCAAGTAAACATGGTATAGAACACATACCAATTACATAGACTCTACCCATGCATCGATTGTATAGTCCTAGGCATCTTGGAAACAAGTATCCAGAAGGATAATTCTAGAAAGACATTACCCATAACAAAAAATGCATAATTACAGCAACAAGTAGCCATTGCAAATAACCCATGACTATAATTCATGTACCATTTAATAGTACCATGTTGAAATATAAATATCACAACAAATACCCATCAATGATTACATAATCATTTGCAAAATAAATATCCAACACAGGATTACATAAACATTCAATTAGTAAATTTAACAAACACATGGTGAACACTTATCTAATATAAATAGCCACCAATGGCATACAGATCTCTGACTTTCCTCACAGCCTTAGACTCTATTGCCCACAAACTGAAAAACAGGTCACCCCCAAGCTGGGGCTTAAACTCTGCTTGGAAAGGAAAAATTATCGAGACAAGGTCTCTCCACGACAATGCTCAGATTTCAGCTCAAGCTCCAAGTTTAACAGCAAGCCTACTATCTATAATTTCCCCACATGCTTGTCTGACCCAAGGAGTGTGCCCCATCGTCTACCTCGCTTCCCTGAATCTAAGCTTCAACAAGAAGCCGGACAGGAAATCTCAGAGTACTATAGTTGCAACGAAGCCGGACAGGAAATCTCAGAGTACTATAGTTGCAACTTGGCACCTTTTGGGAAACAATTCTCTCACCTGGGGGGAATTCTTATGAGACTGACAACCCGCCTCTTCAACAACATTTCTCTCACCTAGAGAGAAATTCCCACTGGCCTGAAAACTCACTTCTTCAGCTTAATTCCCCCGCAAATATCGCTTCAAGCGTCCTCAAGAAAAAATGGAGATGGAAACAAGTACATACAGCAGTAGCAGGGAGATGGTACCAATGATGGAGAGTAGGACAGTATGAACGAACCGTTGAATGAATGATTGATATCCCTTGGCTTAATCCCCCAGGGCTTATCTCCCTTCCCAGACCCTTATCCCCCTTTTCATTTAGTGGAGTTTATCCCCCCATGCTCTTTCTGTCGGGATGGTTTGCAACAGTTATGTTTTTTCATTAAATTCAAAGTGAAATTACATAATACAAAATAGTTTCACTGACCCAAAAAGTTATTGGCTCACCAACCAATGTGCACAATGGTAATTAAATTTCAAATGGGGTTCATCCTAGGGGTATTACTTTCCCTTTCCATCTATTTATGCATTGTCATCGGTGTAGTATGCACATATATACAATCAAAGTTCAAAAGTTTACAAAAAGATGTGGGTACTCTTCCCACATAACATCCTCATGCTCTCAAGTTTCTTCTTCAGGACCGTACCAGGTCCATTGGACCTTTACCAGATTTATGATTTTATTCCAGAGATGCTTTGTTTTCTGGTCCAAAATGCATATCGATTGTATTTGGAATTCTCCCTCTGGCTCCACCTGAATTACATTCCAATCAATGACATGATTAGTATCATGTACATACTTTTTAAGTAAGGATACATGAAAATATTATGAATATGCATGGATGTTGGTAATGCAAGCATATATGTTATAGGGCCAATCCTTTCTAAGACTTCGAAGCATCCACAGTATCTAGCTGCTAGTTTTGATCACGTTCCTAACCTTAGGGAACTTCGCCTTTCTTTCACTTTTAAAAATACATGATCACCTACTAAAAACTCTCTGGGAGCTCTATCTTTATCAACATAATTTTTCTTCCTTTCTTGGGAAGCCTTAAGGTTACATTTTATCTTCACTATTTGATCCTCCATATCCTTGAGCAAGTCTGGCCCAAATATTTTCATGTCAACTAGATTGTCCTAGCTTAATGGTGTGTTGCATCTTCTTCTGTAAAGTGCCTCAAACGGGATCATCTGTAAAGATGCTTGGTATCCTTTTCTATAAGCAAATTAAACCAGGTGTAAATAATCCTCCCATTTTGAGGGTTTTTCCATGACATACATTCTTGTCATGTCCTCTATTACCTGATTGACTCTCTCTATTTGTCCATCTGACTCGAGGTGATAAGTTGTGCTGAAATTTAAATCTATCCCAAATCCTTTGAATAGGTCCTTCCAAAAATTCAATGTGAACATGGGATCTTTGTCCGACACAATTGTCTTAGGTGTACCATGAAGTCTGGCTACTTCCTTCAAATAAATATTAGCAATGTTGGTTGCCTAGTGGGTTATCTTCACAGGAATAAAATGGGCATCTTTAGTAATCTTTTCCATAACTACCATTATGGAGTCATGTTGTTTGGCAATCCTGGATAGCTTAGTAATAATGTCCATGGTTACAACTAACCATTTCCACTCAGGAATGGGAAAGGGTTGTAACAAACCAGCTGGGTGTCTGCGTTCTGTCTTGACTTTTGACATTCAAGACACCTAGCAATGAAATCTGCAACCTCCTTTTAAATATCTGGCCAATAATATTGTTTTTTGACAGTTAAAATTGTCTTTTGGTAGCCTGGGTGCCCGGCATAACGAACTTTATGCATTTTTGTTAATAGCAGGTTTTTCAATTCTTGGTCATCTAGCACATAAATTTTTCCCTTGAACATGAGGATTTCATAAGCCCTCAGCTCATAATTCTCAATTTTTGGGTTCATTTTACCTTCTTATAAATTTCCATTTATTTCCACATACATCTGATCTTATTTTGCAACCTCTAAAATTTTGTTTTGCAAATCAGACTTGTACATGCTAATGGATGCAACATGTATTTCATGTACCCTTCTATTGAGTACATCATCCACTTTATTCTCTTTACCTTTGATGTTCTTGATGCCAAAGTCATACTCGTTGAGGAATTCTAACCATCTACTTTGCCTAGCATTCAGGGTTGGCTATCTAAATAAATATTTCAAACCATTGTAACCTGTTCTCAACTCAAATTTTCTACCCATAAGGTAGTGCCTCCACATTTTCAATGCATGAACAATAGTTGACAGCTCCAAATCTTGAGTGGCATACAATCTCTCATATTCTTTCATCTTCCTAGATTCATAACACACCACATGGCCATTTTGACTAAGGACAACACCAAGCACTTATTTGCATGCATCGATGCATACAATAAAATCTTCATTAGGATCAACAATTTTCAAGATGGGTGCACTTGTGAGTAATATTTTCAAGTGTTGAAAGCTTCTTTCACACTGTGGTGTCCATTCAAATTTCACACCCTTCATCTATAGAGATGTTATTGGGTGTGCAATTATGGAAAACCCTTCAATGAACCTCCTATAATAACCTACAATTCTCATGAAGGAACTTACCTCGTAGACATTTCTTGGTGTTGGTCATCCTTTGGTGGCTTTATATTTTTTGAATCTACTACTATCACTTCTTCTAATATGATATGAACCAAATAATGAATTTTTTTCTAGTACAAGGAGCATTTACTCAATTTGGAATAAAATTGATGCTCTCGTAATACTTGAAGTACCTTTATCAAGTGTTTCCCATGTTCTTCTTCAAATTTGGAACAAATAAGAATGTCATCTAGGAAGATAATGAAGAACTTATCCAAGTATTCTCTAAAAATACCATTCATTAAACACATGAAGACAGTTGGTTCATTTGACAATCCAAATGGCACCACTGTGAACTCATAGTGGCCATACCTTATTTTGAAGGAAATATTACTCATATCCTCTTATTTAATTCTCACTTGATGATATCCAGATTTGATATCAATCATGGAAAATACCTTTGCATCTTTCAACTGATCAAAGAGGTTATCTATCCTTGGAAAAGGATATTTTTTCTTTACATTTACTTTATTTAGCTTCCTAAAATCAATGCAAAGTCTCAAGGTGCCATCCTTCTTTTTCACAAATAGTGCACTCCAAGGTGACACACTTGAGCATATATACCCTTTCTTCATAATTTATTCAAGATGCATTTGTAGCTACTTAAACTAGGCTATGCTCATTCTATAAGGAGCCTTTGATACATAGGTTTCTGTAGGAATTAGATTAATTGAAAAATCAACATCCCTTTTGGGTGGTAACCTGATAATTTTTTCAAACACGTCTTCAAATTCTTTTAGGAATGCATAGACCTCAATGTTTGGAACCTTGTTCTTAGGGGCTTCCTCCATATGTGATGAAAATATTTGACATCCCTTTCTAAAAAAATTCTTCAACTGTGGGGCTCAAAGTTCTCTGATAGTTACATCTCTTGGGATACCCTATATTTTTCTCAAGTTTCCCTCCTCATCCAAGCAAGTAAAGGATTTATTGTAACAATCCAAGACAACATGGAGCTTGTCTAGCCAATCCATACCAATGAGGACGTCATACAAGCCCAAGGGTATGATGTTTAGTTATGCCTTCATATTCATCCCATTCATGTTCATTGGACATGCCTTAACCATTTCATTAATTTTCCTTTTAGCTCTTGTAGCTAGTTGTACCAACCAAGGTTTTTCAAGTTTTATTTTTGGTAATTGAAACCTTTCCACCATCTTAGGATATATATAACTATGACTAGCTCCAATATCAATTAAAATATCAATGGCTTGGTTGTTAATATTACCTTCTACTTCAACCATGTGAGACTGAAACTTGTCCTGCTTGGTTTCCAAGGCAACAAATATCCCGGGTACATTTCTGCCCATGTCTTCAATTATTTCAACTTCTTGTACATTGTGAATAGTCCTCACTTTTTCATCTCTATGAGAAAAATTAGGGTACATGTGGTCTCCATTACAACCCCAACACTTCATTGGTTGCTACCTTGGTCTTTGTCCCATGGTTTCATTCATCCTGATCTCCTTAGGAGCTGGTATCATTTGAGTGTTATTTCTGAAAAATGATGGCTTTCTTCCCTTCTTCCTCTATTCCATTTTACTTTTCTTATTATCCTCCCAATTCTTTTGGAAATTCATTCTTCCTCTATGCTGACAATAGTGAAATTTATCTCTCCTTATGGTATCTTTGAGTATCTTGGGATCATCATATTGTGTCTTATCGCTAATAAATGATGGAATCCCACTCAAGTACCTTTGAATATTCACTTGTTAATCCTTGATAAAAGACACATATTTCAACAGCTCTAAAAATATCCTTTCATACTTTTCTATGGTCATGCTCCCAAGCTAGAGTTCAAAGAAATCCTCCATTTTCCTATCATTGTAGTGTTTGGTTAAACATTTATTTTCAAAATATCTCTTGAACTCCCTCCAATTAAACTTATTCTCATCAATTTGTTGCACTTGTACAAATTAATCCCACCAAATTGATTTCTTTCCTTTAAGCTGGTAAAATTATATCCTCCCTTTTTCCTGAGAGGAATAATTATGTAGCTAAAAGTATTTTCTCATACCCAACAAGCATGTCTCTGCATCATCATCCTTCTTGTGCTCACCATCAAAATTAGTAGGCTTAATATTATTCATCTCTCCCTATATCTCATCTACCCCATATTTATTCTTATGCTTCTTGAAAGGGGAAGGGATTGAGCCACTACTTTCCCTCCCATTTGAATGTTCAGGTGAGTGTGGATAGTGTCTATCATCACTCCTTGATTCACTTCTTCTATCACAAGAATTATTCCCTTTTTCCTTGCTAGAATCTTACTCCTTATCCATTTTATTTTGTATTATGTCCACGATTTTTAACAGCTTGATGTTGAAACCATCATGTTTTTCCTTGGATTTCCTAAGCCTCTCATTACCTTCTTTATACCATCAGAAATCTTTTTGTATATTCTTGATGGTTTCCATCCAGTTTATTCTTTCCTCTTTACCTTCATCATGCCCGTTGGATTCATTTCTTTCATTTTNTACCTTCATCATGCCCGTTGGATTCATTTCTTTCATTTTTCATGTTGATCCACTGTCCCCTAATGTCCTCCTCATGATTGTGAATCCTCTATGTATCTCCCCTATTTGACATGAATTTTGTCTCTGATTTGGTCTATATACTCTTAATTCTACAAAATGTGTAGGTAGTAATATTTGTTAAACAAAAATAATATAAAAATTTGTAATTACTAAACTCATTTTAGCGTTAATACACTATTCCTATAACTGATCTCTAGCCCTTCCAGGCCTATTTTTTAAACTGAAGCTCTAATATCACTTTGTAACTTCACCTGACCCCCTAGTTCTAGTTAGGATGATGGAGTGTCATAATTTCAATTTTTCTAAGTACTTCCTTTATCTAATTAGACTGCATATATTGATTCTACTCATCCAAAGCTTTCCAATGACTATAACCATGCTCAATTATTGATTCTACTCATCCAAAGCTTTCCAATGACTATAACCATGCTCAATTCCAATATATGGATCAAATGTTATATCACTCCAAATTTTTTGGGTCTTTCACCTTCAAATACACCTTAGCGTCATGTGGCATCCATGTGGCACTCTGGTATACATGTCACTTGACGTGGCACTGATGTAGTGCACATGTGGCACTTTCCATATGGCTCACGTATCCATATTTTATGAGCATAATGAAATGAATATAGATCTATATTAGTAACATAGATATTCAATGAACAATAACAAATATACAGTAAAACTCGGCTTCTATTAATAAAGAAATATGTTGAAACTATAAAATGCAGACTGAAATAATATTTGTGATAATACCGACCTTCCAAACCTCCAAAGTCATCAAAGCTATAGTGATATTGGAACTCTTCTCTTAATGCTTTTCAAACATAGAAATAAAATTTTAAAGAAATCTAAGTAATTTGTTACCTTTCTTAAGATTTGATAGACCAATTCAAGTCTTATTGGACTTTAATCATCATCATCATTATTAAAAATCAATTTGTAATTAAATATTCATTGAATATTGAAACATGTAGTTCATATTACAAATGAATATATAAATTTATAAAAAAAAATAATGAACATAAATTAAATATAATATATATATTATTTATTTATATATTTCAAAATAAAATAAATTTTTCGTTTCTTTTTTTACATTAATCTTCACACATGTATGATTTTTTAAATCTTCATTTAATATTAAAATATATAAATATCCATATCCATATAAGAAAGATTAACAGAACTAATATTGCATATTTATATCCATCTAACAATCTTGTTTTTATTTATGATGATTTATATCCTTCCATTGTCTCCTAAGAATAACAAATAATGTAAGTCTACCACTTACCCATTAAAACTTAACAGTTTGCAAAAAACCACCAAAAGTAAACCACAACACAAAACATGGTTGGTGGCCAACTCAGACACTAAAACATTTATTAAAATAATGTTACAATATTATTCTTGCACTTGAGTGAACTTGGCCAACCACTACAGTCTTATATAAGTACAAATAAACATAAGGTTGCTCCTACCTTGTGACCACACTTAGTTGCACAACTTCCTCCATAAGCGCCTACAACCTACCTCCTACAAGTTCCATTTCTTCATTAGCTCAAGGTGTCAACATGCGCAAGTTGTACATGTTGCACAACCATGAACTTCTAATCATTTCATCACAACACTACTATGTTATACAATCTCATGAAACACCTTTTATTTTCACCAAGAAGAGTTCTTGCACTCCTCTCCATCATCTCTTTGCAACTCTGTGAAGCTCCAATTCATAAAGTGGAAGATGGAAACCTAACCAGAGTCCCTTGAATCAAGGGGGTTGCTTCACTTGTGGACCCATGAACCCATAGTGGCCACCTTTCTTACCTTGCCAATCACCTCAAACAACCCTTCAAACCACCTAAACAAAGACCCAAACATGCCCACCAAATGCTTGAACAGTTCCCTATTCAACCTTAGTAAGACCTTGTCCAAGACTTTAAACTCCAACTCTCTTCTCCCTTGATTTGCACAAAACTTCATATGCTTGGCCGTGTTTGTCAACTAAATGCAATCACCATTCACCCTTCATGTCATCCCTTAAGGAATTCAATTTTTGAAGGCTTGTTCCCATAAAACCATCTCAACACCATGTGAGGTGGCATTTGTTGCTACCGGGTGGCCAACTTGAATGGGTTATTCTCTGATACTGAACTCTTATTCAAGTTATAACTGGACTATATTGAATCTAACAAATCCAATCAATTCGGCTAGTTTTCCTATACAAAATGCCTAAGGTACTTCTCCAAAATACCATTAATTCACTAAGTTTTCCCATTAGTCTACAAATGATAACTCGTATTCATCATAAACTTTGTCCCAGTGATTTTGAACAACTATATCCAAAACCAACCTATTAACCATGCATCATTGTCTCGTACAATGTTCAATGGAAGACCCAGTGCTTAACAATATGCTTGAAGAAAATCTTTGTGACTTTCTCAACTTGCCCTAGACACCTTCATTGGAATGAAAGTCATGTACTTGGAGAAATGCTCTACCACTACCATTATCCCATGATAACCTTGCGACTATGGAAACTAAGTTATGAATTCTATGGAGAAACTCACCCACAATCTCACTATAATGGGAAAAGGTTCCAATGGTCATGCCTTCGTCCTAGTTTCTACATTGTCTTGTTGGAAAAATAAACAAGTTTGAACATACTCCTCTTTACCTAGCCTTATAAACTCCCATTAAAAACCTATTTACACTAAATTCAAAGTCCTTTGTTTCCCTAGATGATCATCTCACAACGAATCATGGCACCATTTCAAGAGTTTCCTCTGAAGGTTGTTTTTCCACCTTGGGTACATATACTTAGCCATGACCATAGACAAGTAACCATGCTCTAGTTAAAACTTTGTTGCTTTACCAAGCTTCACTTGCTTGATAATTACAAGTGCATTATGATCCTTCCAAATCCCTTCCTCGATCTTTTGTTGCAAATCTATAATGACCTGCCCTTGAATTCCCATAGACCACTTCATTGGATCATCCTTCCCATCCATGGAAACCAACTATGCCTTCCTACTCAAGGTTCATCTTTCCCAACTGATACATTATGCTCATTTCAAACTATGCCAAGAAGTCTTGCCACCATGCTTGATTAGGTGACAACTTTAGCTAAGTGGAAAAATATCAAGTTTCCACATTATCTATCTTCACAAAAAACAATTTTCCTAGCAAATAGTGCCTCCAAACTTGTAGGAAATGCACAAGTGTAGTCATTTCCTTCATATCAACAAGGTACCTCTATGCTTGATTAGGTGACCACTGTAGCTAAGTGGAAAAATATCAAATTTCCACATTATCTATCTTCACAAAAAACAGTTTTCCTAGCAAATAGTGCCTCCAAACTTGTAGGAAATGCACAAGTGTAGTCATTTCCTTCATATCAACAAGGTACCTCTGCTCACAGTCTTGCAACTTTCTACTCTCAAATCTATAGGATGACCTTCTTATAACAAAAACCCTCTGATGGCATCGTATGAAGCGTCTATTAGTACTTCAAAGCCCTTCCCAAAATTTAGTAGCTTCAACATGGACATTTATCATGAGTATGTACTTTAGTTCGTAAAATGTTGCTCAATGCTTGCGAACTTTCATACCACATCCAAGGTCTATCCTTATTCAATAAGTTGCTAAGTGGTGTTGAAATCCATGAGGAGCCTTTCACAAATCTCCAATAATAGTTTACCAACCCTAGGAAACCTCTCACCTCATGAACTGTTTGTGACTCCTCCCAAGCTTCATGGCCTTAATCTTCATAGGATCCATACAAATGTGTCATTGGCCTACACAACGGCCCAAGAATGGGATATTGGTCTACCCAAAGGAACACTTTGAATTCTTCAAGTAAAGATGACTATCTCCTAGTGCCCTTAAGACTTTAGCCAAGTGCATGTTATGGTTCTCTATGTTCTTATTGAAAACCATTATGTCATTTATATATACAACCACCAAATTTTCTAAGAATAATCTAAAAGCATCATTCATCAAAGTGAAAAAGGTGACAGGGGCATTGAACAAGCTAAAAGGCATCATTAAAATTCAAAATTTTCATAGATGATCTTCACCTTATTTCCTTGTGCAATCCGTACTTGATAATACCCCTATCTCAAATCCAACTTCAAGAACACCTTGGCCTTAGCTAACTTGTCAAAACAATATGTTGCCAATGATAGGGGATACTTGTTTTTAATGGTTTGTTTGTTCAATGCATGATATTCCAAGCACATCCTCAACTCAAGTGTGCCCTTCTTCGTCTAGAAGAGGATGGGATCTCTATAAGGAGACCTAGAAGGTCATATGAAACTATGTCGATCGGTGTGCCCAATTGTTTCTTCAACTCCTCCAACTCTAGTACTAGTAGTCTATAAGGTAATTTCACCTATGGTCTGAAACTAGGCTCATGTTTAAGGCAATGCTCCACTACATGCCTTGGTGGGAGCCCTTTTGGAAAAGTCTTCGACAATCTATCAAAAAACTCCTCCAACACACCAACAAATGTAGGTGGTACAAACATCCATATTCCTCCTTCTTCCACTTTGCTATTCAAGGTTGTGACATAAAGTATTTTATTACGGCATCAAGAAATCCTCTTCATGCTAAGTGAAAAATCTGATTACACTCTTGCTTCTAACTTCCTTTCTTTTGTGTGCACAAGACAAGCTGGTGTCTCATCATTTGCAATCACAATAATACCTATGAATGGAAAAATAACTACCTCAAGATTCTTCTTAGGAAGTCTTGCCCAAGAATGACCTCAAAGTCATCCAACTGCACCATTGTGAATTTTGTGGCAACCTTCTAGTTCTCCAACTACACTGAAATCTTGGAAGCAACTCNNGGCAACCTTCTAGTTCTCCAACTACACTGAAATCTTGGAAGCAACTCCTGCTATTGTTTTTCCATTACAATTGACAACCTTAATGAATCTTGGCATGGTCCAACTCGAATCCCAAGTTCCCTTTCCATCTCCTTATTTAGGAAGTTGTGGGAAGCACCAATGTCCACTAATGCCACAACTTTCCTTCCATTCAATATCAAATCCACATAACGTATTTGGTTATGGTTATGATTTTAACCCCTAGAAAAAGCACCCAAAATTTGCAATTGTTCCTCCAAGGGAGGTCACACCTCTCTCTTTGCCACAAAAACCCTTTCTTACAACCCTTTGTTAAATGAATATCACCAAGAAATGGACTAGTCAAAGTCTTACATAGACTTTAATCATGTTGCTTGAGGGTACCTTGCAACCACTCGCCATGGTCTATTCACTTCTTTGGTGTCCATCTTAGCTCAACTTCCCGTGAACCCAAGATGGCTTGTAATACATCTTACATTATTATTTTGTGCACCATCACACTACCAAAGTTAACCTAATTCATGGTGGGACATTTAGCTACTACTTGGTTGAATTGATAGTGGATTACAACATTTCTCCATCACTCTCTTCATCCACACACACTCAACCTCCAACATATGCAAAATCCCAATGACTTGGTCACCCAAGACGGATGCACCTAGACTACGCCTTCTCCAACAAGACCCAACCCAATATGCCTAGTTAATGTTAGAAGTTATACAACCAAGTCTAACAAGGGAGTTTGCATCCAACCATTGTCTCTTAAGCATCGCAAACAATGCAAGTCTACCACTTAGCCATTAAAACATAACGCTTTGCAACATCGCATCAAAAGCAAACCACAATACAAGATATAGGAAAAATAATGTTACAATATGAGTCTTATAAGAGTGGATTTGGCCAACCACCATAGCCCTATAGAATTACAAATAAGCATGAGGCTACCCCTCATCAACACCCATCAACATCATTGCCTCAAATCAGATAACAAACTATCCATCACACTATCAGATCATGTTTTCATCTGTCAAAGCATGCCTTACAATGCCTTGTTGTAATTTTCCCATACATAGGTAAACATTCTTGCTCTTCCTAGTCAATGTTTGGTTAGTACACCATCCTAACCATCTCACAACACATCACCATGAGTTTGTCACCAAGTCTAATGAAATTTATAGACTCGATGTGCACCCTTAACCAAGTTTTTCCTAGCTCGCCACCATTGGTGGCACCTCAAGTAGGGTGGGGATTTAACCTCATGCAAAAATCACTTACATTCTCCCCCACTTGACTTGTTGGAATCCTCATTAATGTATCTCTATTGAATCCTTCAACAAAAGGGGTGGCTTGTGAAGAGAGACTTCCATAATCATCACATTTGAATGTGTCTTTGATACCATTTTCCTTGGGCCAGATAGAATCTTCATTCTACTTGAGCATCGTATACCACTAAAGAATCCTAGTAATCACATGGAACCAACATGACCTTGCTAGTTAAGCATGACCATCAACCGCTTATATCACCCAAACTATGCTTAACTAATATGCCCTAACCAAACCCAATCCAAGCACCATAGAGTGTGCATAATGTCAAGCGCTTATTTTCACTATAAGTGATGCTCCACCATTGCCACCCAACCATATGAAATTCTCAACCATCGCACCCCCTAATCCAATTACACTTGAACTACTATCTACCCAATCTAGGTTTATGTCATCACCCATCTAGGCCAACCCTTGATAGTCCATGAAGATCATGGCCATAGGTCGTAGTACAGGTGTTCTCATACCTTTAGTAAATAATAAAATTTGTTTCCATGGCTTGAATAACACATTATCCATAAAATTGTCAGATCAAATTGTCCTCCATCAAAACATGCCTTGCAATGCTTCACCTGTCATATTCCCTTATAACATCTTTGATCCTCCTAGACAATTATTGACTAGTTCACCATCATAACTACCTCACGACACACCAACATGAATCAATCACCAAGGATACCATGATTTATAAACTCGTTGAGCACCCTTAACCAATTTTGTTGGGCTCACGATCCATCAAGACACCAATGGTGGCACCTCAAGTATGGTAGGGATTTGACCTCATGCCAAAATTCCTAACACTACCTCCTACAGGTCTTATTTCTTTATTAGCTCAAATTGTTAACACAACCAGGTTGCATGTGTTTCCCAATGTTGAACTTACAATCCTTTCATCGCAAAACCATTAGGCTAGAAAATCTATTAAAACCCCTTTCCTTTTCACCAAGAAGAGTTCTTCCACTCCTCTCCATCATCCCTTCCCATTGATTATTTGTAGATTGGCGTGTGTTGTGTTGATATTTTCTTCTCTTTATAAATTTGTATTATATGATTGTATATCCAATTTGCAGTATCCGATTGTAGATTAATGTGTATGAATTAGATGTGTTGTATTTTTTCCGTTACTCTTTATTTATGTGTTATTTAAATGGAGGTAAATTTTGTTTTCTTAATCATGTCGGTTTTCACATATGCATGCTTCTTTAAATCGTCACATAATATTAAATCAAATACATTAATTTAAATTTGATTATAAACATGAGGGTCCATAACTCTCTCCCTATTTTCTTCCAGTGTCACATGGGAATAATTAAAGGCTTGCATCAATATGGAAGTGATCTTTTTAGTTTCTGTGTTAATTTTTTTAATAAAGTTGAAGGCATTTTTCAAGGGGACATATCAAAAAAAACTTTTTAGTGACACCATTGGCCATTCAATATTTCTTCATTGTTTTAGGAAATTTCCTTCACATTGTAACCCTCCATCTTTTTTCTCTGCCATAAAACTAGGGGTTTGCATTCCTTGTGGAAACCCCAATGAATCACCACCATCATTTTTATGAATCATGTTGTGTTCCAACAAAAATGTTCTCCACCATTATTAGACTAGGCATTTATATCACCTTCCCATACTGCTCATGAGTCACTACCCTCATGAGTCACTACCCTCATCCATTGTGAATCATATTGCACCTTCAACATAAATAGCCTCATGTTTCTTAGGCACACATTGTGCGGCGTAATTAAAATAGAGAATTTGGTTTAAATGACTCGTAAAATAATTCATACCCCATATTGGAGGGGCCTAGTCAACTAGGCCAAATGGTTTATCATTGCAAAGAGAAAGTCAACCAAAAAGTGCAATCGATTAGGTAGTTGGGTTGATCTATCAATAAAGATAGCTATGACTATTGTAACTACCTTATTTTTATGTAAATGTATAAATAGACATGGATCTGTGATGTAAAAGAGGTTGTTGATGGTCAAATATTAATAAAGACTATTTATTGTTGGTTTCACCATCACTTTAGATCTTCCTCCTTCTATGTATGCATGCATGTATATTATTGTGTTTTATATCTAGATCTTCCTCCTTCTATGTATGCATGCATGTATATTATTGTGTTTTATATTATGGTTGTATGACTGCACTACTAGTAACTACTTATTGTGTAATCCCTTAGATTACAACAATGGTTACATTGATGAAAGTACATGACTTGGGACTATAGATTAGTTGCATAAATGCATAGATGCTAAGAATAGAGGATATTCATGAGTGGTGGAAAAGGAAATTGGAAAACTAATTGAAAAAATATACCAGGAGGAATCAAATAACACTTGCACAAGCGAGGGCACAATTTTTTACAAAGATTCATGAAATATCTCTAGAAGCAATCCTAGTGGACATAAAGAAACTTGTCGATAGTTTACACATAAATAATCAAATAAAAGATGAATATTTTCTATCTAAGATGATTAATAGTGGTTGAATGAATTTGTACGAATGGATCATGAAAATTGTTAAGGATTTCTATGAGGTCAAAGAAGTCAAAGAATGCACATGTTAGATGATGTCAAGAGAATATTTTATAATGATTTGCATGATAGTTTCCTTCACATGGAGCCTATTATCCCCATTTTATGGGATAAATAAGGATATTATGTCTTGAGGTCCTCTGGTTGCAGATATGGAGTGCCAAGAGACTACATGACCAACAATATCCACTTGCATAGATGGAGACCCTTCTCACCACCACAAAGGTTTGGATTTTCATATGGCATCCACCACACCAATTGGCTTCTGAGAAGCACTGGGACTTGCTCCATGAGGTACAAGTTAGGTATTATGGTGAGTTTCATTTCAATATTTGTACAAGTTAGGTATTATGGTGAGTTTCATTTCAATATTTGAGGCATTTGATTATGTTTTATCTTAGACTACTTTAGATTTCATGGCATGTGCTTGGACATTATTCCTTTTTCCCTATTTCACCTTGGTGGTTGAAATTGATCCCTAGTAAGTGGTCTTCCTTGGGAATGTTTTTTCTACTAGGAACTCCCTTGAATAGCCATCATACTATTTCCAGCCATACTTACCACTTTTCATCACTTAAACCCCCATTTCCTTGTCTCTTGGGATTTTAGGGTGTATTAACCCAAGAATGGGTTGTCCCTCATTCTATGGGAAGAAGGGGTTGAATGCCCAAAGGGATTGTTGTTGGCTAAAAATATAAAATCTTATATATAAACCTTCCATATGCTTCTCCCAGGGATCCCCCAAGAAAGCAATGAAAACACTTCTCTCTAAGAAAATGAGGACCCACAAGAATAAATGATAGAACTCTTAGGGGCTTAGTTGGAGGACATGAGGTCTCATTAGGAGTTGTCCATGATCATGGGTATCTAGTGGTATGAAATTACCATCATCTGGCCACCAATCCAAGGTAGTGGCTCTCAGTTGCACAACTGAGAGAAAGGGGTCCTCATCACGAGCCAGCCTTCTAATTTCTACAAGGCATTTGTGAGTGACACTGTCATGATCTAGACACCATGCCAGGATAGTGGCCTTCAACTTGTCCTTAAATAATGAAATAAATAAAGAATGACAAAACAATGGACTTGGAAAAATTTTATTACAAACGAATATTCCATACACCCTCTACAAAGGAACCCATGAATGAGACACTACAACCCCTTGTATATGTATGCATGCATGTATATTATTGTGTTTTATATTATGGTTGTATGACTATACCATTGATAATTGCTTACTATGTAATCCTTTAGATCACAACATTGAGCATAGATGAGATTTTTTAGTGGTGGCAGAGGAAATTGGAAAACTGTGCCAAGAGGAATCAACTAACACTTGCACAAGGGAGGGCATAGTTTTTCACAAAGACTCACGAAAGACTTCTAGAAGCAATCCCAAAAGAGATAAATAAATTTGTTGATAGTGCTACCCATGAATAATCAAACAAAAGATGAACAATTGTTGCCTAAACTAATAATCAATGATTGAGTGAAACTGTACAAATGGGTTGAGAAAGTTGTTGAGTATTTCTACAAGGAGCCATTGATCAAAGAATGAACATCGTTAGATGACATCAAGATAATATTTTACAATGATAGTTTCCTCTACATAGTTTTGAATCTGTTGCAAAAGTTCTGCATCGACAAAGGCATCAGTGACATTGTCAAAGTGTGATCATCTCTTAATACACCAATGAATTCCAACTGGAAAAAGAAACACAAGAAGTGGGAATACTTCCTGATAAAATGACAACAATTGCACANGATCAGTGACATTGTCAAAGTGTGATCATCTCTTAATACACCAATGAATTCCAACTGGAAAAAGAAACACAAGAAGTGGGAATACTTCCTGATAAAATGACAACAATTGCAATGATCACCATTGTTAACTAAGAGAAAACTCGAGGTCGATGATGGAGGGGGTAATCACTCAAGAGATGGCTTAAGAAGAAGAATAACCCTAGCTGACTCACATTAAAAAAGAAGCAGACTAGAAGATATTACAAGCATGCCAAAGAAAGGAAGGAAACAAGCGTCGACCAGAAGACAAAGAGAGTACACAATAGAGGAAAAAATTAAGAATAAAACTACAAGAAGAATGCAACAATACAAATCTACAATAAATCTACAAAAAAATTAACAGGACAAAACGTAGAAAAGAAGATCTACAATACATGATGATGCATACCCTCGTCAACCCAAAAGAGAAGAAGATCCAAAGTAATGACAAGTTGATGGATCTCTAAGCTTATCCAAGTCAGAAGACGAACATCCATTGTATGCAGAGGTGGAAGCAACCCCAACAATTCTTGAATTGGATGAGAATTTGTAGCTGGTGGAAGTAGGATTTGGAGACCTATGACTGGCATAAAATATTGGAAGCATGGAATTCAACGAGTCAATTCATGTGACACTTAGAACAACATATATAGAACAATCAAGCTTCAATATTAAGGAAATCCGCAAATATCATTTGCATGTTGAACCTTTGGATTCAATGTGGAGTCTATTATACAAAGAGGGACGAGCCACTGATAGAATCTAGATTCAAATGTCGCATAGAGAAGGCAACTGGATAAATGGTGTACCAAAAGAAGGTGACAATGACTTTCTTATTTGAATTGAGGATCTCATGGGAGCACCCATCCTACCAGAATTAATTACTGAAGAAGACCAAATGCTATCGACTGGAGGTTGTGAGAAAGAGATGAGCCTAATTAAAGGACTAGTTTTGTAGAATATAAAAATCAAGCTTGTCAAATAGAGGAAATTCAACAAGAAATCGATATTCAAGCAACACCAGACGAAGAAGACAGTAATTGTTAGAAAATGTTCTAGTTGAGAATTTGAAACATTTGAAACTGCCAACACCACCACCACCACATAAATTGTCCATACCTACCAATATGGCACACAATAACCTCCCTATATATGAAAGAGATGAAGACCCAAGAATGCATTGGTTTATCTATGATAAATTCTAGGATGCCATGGGAATAACCGATGAAACAAAAAAAATGGCACAATTTGTAGGAGCACTAAGGAAAAGAGTCCTAGCCCGATTCATGAGATTTACAAACAATCAAACTAGAACAAAGGCTGACATACAAAGCAATTTCCTATCATTTTTCAAAACTCAAGATAGTAAACCTCGGGTAGCCCAAAAGCTTAAGGAAATCAAACAAGTGTCAGGCAAGTCAGTATGTGAATATGATAAAATATCTAAAGATCTCATCAGCTAAAGCCCATATGTTATCGACAAAGAATTACTTGTGCAATGGTTTGTTGCAAGGCTACTCCATAGAATTAGAAGACTAATAAGGATGCATGAGATAAAATCCATTGACTGGGTTGCACCATCAATGGATAAAACAGTGGAAGAAAAACTTGAAATCATGCAGAAATTATTGAGATATCGTGTACTAAGAAGAATGAATTTTGGTGAAACTTTTGTATAAATGAAGGGCATACCGAGGATTATTGCAAATATGAATAAGTGAATGACAAAAACTAAGTTGTTAGACTAGTCCAAGATGACTACTACTACAAAATTTGTCAAATCATAACAAACCATACAAAGAAAGATTGTCCACACAATTTTAAAAATGTCAAACCTAAATGGTGTGCCATATGTGAAGAAACTACACATATTACAACAGAATGCTAGCATAATGATCGGAATAAGGGAAACTATCAATTTATATTATACACATGTGATAGATCAAAACCAAGGCTAGCAATGAGGAGGAGGAGGAAATGGAGGGTACCAAGGTCAAGGTGGATATCATGGACGTTATCATGGACAATATGGAAATCATGGTGCACAAGGTCGAAGAGGATTCACAAAGAAACATTGCTTTGTATGCTACAAGGAATACCACTTGAGTCCTCGTTGTCCATTGAAATATAGGACTGGCCTCAAAATTTGTACCCCATTATGCTTGAAAAACAATGAATAGGAGAACTATCAACCTCCTACAAAGTGTACCAAAACATGGGGTGTTTAATTCTAAAATTTTAAATGTAATTTTCAGATTAGGAGCAAAGAAAGATGGGAATAGAGCATCACAAAAAATACTTCATGTTAAACCTATAAAAACACATTATTGGTATCCAAACCCCAGAAAGAAAAATAAATCATAAAAGAAGTTGTGAACCTATTTGATGATATAACAGAGAAAGAAGACAAACAAAATCCGGTAGAAAAAATACTAAGAAGAGAAAGATGTAATTCTTGATGAATTCATTAACCTCCTAAAAGTAGAAGAGTTGGTCTCTATATTATTGAAACTATTAAATATCCTCAAAGAATGTAAGGAAGGATGGAAAACATGCAAAAACTTGAGTGAACTAACTCAAGATAAAAAGACCCCACAGCGACTATAATCCAAAAGTCCACTTGAAAATCAAGGGATTTATGGTCCCTCGGGTCATACTTGACTTTAGATCCCAAGAAAACATCTTCTCGAAAGAAATATGGATCAAAGGAAAAATTGACCTAGTTAAGAAATTTCTTCAAGTTAGCAACCAATGGTTCGTCATGACCGATTGGATTCTCGAAAGGTGCATAAATGATCATCATGATGATACCAAAGTAATTAATTTAATCAAAGGTATTCCAACATACACAACGTTGATTGGTTGACCATGGGAATCACAAAAGGATAATCATACCCTTGAATCCTAAAGAAAAAGACAAAATCAAGTTGAAAGGGAATGATAAGCGGATAATCATGCCCTCAAATCCTAAAGAAGGAAAGTCTTGGTCGGAGCCCTGGGATGAAGAAAGTGATGTGATAAAAATCTATGATATAATTGAAGGGGAAAAATTGAAGGAAAAAAAGACAATGTTGAACCCAATACTAGAGGGTACTATAGATGAATTATTGCATGGTTCACCCCTATTTGTGGGATAAAATTATGACACATAACCATATGAGTGGCAAATGAAAAATTATAAATCAAAAGAAGAGAATGTTGGACAATTGAAGCCACACCAAAGGAAAGTTTTTAATCTTGCTTCTCAAAAAAGATTGTACCTACTGCATATGAGAAAAGAGTCCAACAATACCCAAGCTTGATACCCACAGAGTTGAAACCGTCTACATTTCCTCCCTTAAGATTTAAAGAATGGAGTTGTCTGCATTCCATGTAGATGAAGTATCGAAGACAATGAGAGAACATGGTCAACTATAAACCCTGGTACAGTTGTTCACAAGACAAGTCGCGCGTTTGTGGGACATGCATACACCCTGACTATACAGGCATAAACCATGGCTACAACATACTTTGTTGAAAGATTTGGAGGGAAGAAGCTCAGAGCTACAACCAACATAATAAAGTTTAAACCAAGTTTCAACCCAGAAGCACATATCAGGGAATGCGAGGAGTGGAAGCAAATTGGATACCAAGACGAGAGAGTTTGGCCACATATGTTCTCAAATACATTGGATGATTTTCCCTAAAAATGGTATAAAATTAAGAAGCCAGAGGTGACACTTGGAGCCTGAAGGAATTGAAAGAAAATTTTATAAAATACTTTTCGTCTGTCCCAGTAGAAGTTGACCTACAAGATGCAGTTCAAGAAATCCAAGATGCAGTTCAAGAAATTAGAGATTTTATAGAAAGACCAAGCAACAAAAGTGCAAAGGAAAAAGTCAAGTAAATGATCAACATAGGGGAGACCTCAATTTGTGACAAAATATCATGTCAAGCAAAGAAGAGTTCAATTACCAGACAAATTGAGATGGAAAATGAATGATTTGCAAAAAAGAAGTCCATGTGAAATAAGGATCATATTGAACTCATGAGAGAAGTAAAATCTATGCTAAAAGTGTCTACACAAATCTACTTGGAAGACAATATGAAAATTGACTTATAAGGACCTGTTGGGTGTTGAACAGTCACTCCATAAATCTCTGTGACCGTTCAACACCCAGCAGGTCATTTGACCCTACAATATGAAAATTGACTTATAAGGACCTGTTGGGTGTTGAACAGTCACTCCATAAATCTTTGTGACCGTTCAACACCCAGCAGGTCATTTGACCCATAAACGAGATCAGCCACTGCAACTCGCAAGAAAGAAGCTTTGTATTTTTCTTGTGTTCTTCTCATTTTAAACAGTTTGTAGAGGTAATGATAGGCAAGCTGCATTTCTTTACCCAAACGATTCATCTTTGTATTCAATATTTTTCCTTTATTCCTATCATTTCAAAGTATTCATAATATAATAATACATATCACAAAATCACATAAACATTAACTTAGTTTGAAAAATTTCAAGAAAAATCGGTTTTGTATGTGAACCTTTCTCTTTATTTAACCAATGCAATTGTTGCTCCATTGAAAATTTTCAAGACAAATCGTTTTTGTATGTGAACCTTTCTCTTTATTGAACCAGTGCAATTGTTGCTCCACCTGCCCAATTGCTCTTCCACATTCTAGAAACTGATTTGTGTAAACTAAAAAGCACACTGAATTGTGTAAAACAAAAGCCCAAAGAACATTGTCACTTTGTGGCTCTTGTTTTTTATATATAATATATGTGTGATGTTACTTAAACGTGGACAATCTTAACTTGGGATTGCTCTGTTTTTTATACCATACCGCGTGAACGACATATTACAATACCGTGTGGAGCCTGTTATTTCATTTTAATACTCTCCATATTCTGATTGTTTAAGAACCCATGTGGCTTAATTCAAGGTGCTGCCTGACAATGCGGGGGCTAGAAACAACCAAAGTATATGATTGCAATGTATTTGATACCATACCGCGTGAACGTCATATTACAATACCCTGTGGAGCCTGTTATTTCACATATTTCACTTTAATATTCTCAATATTCTGACTATTCAACAACCCATGTGACTTACTTGAAGGTGCTGCCTGACACTGCGACAGCTACAAATAACCAAGAAAGAAGCACAGTGTTATTTGTCTACTATTGTGAAGTTTCCTCTCACACGATTGTTCTTTCAATATAGATTCATTGAAGGTTCAGGTTCAGAGAAATTTCGTTTCCTCTCTGTAAAAACATTGTAAAGAATCAATGTGTCATTTGTCTACTATCCTGAAGTTTCATTTCATATGATTTGTTCTTTCGATATACATTCATTGAAGGTCCGGAGAAATTTCGTTTTCCTGTCCAACATTTTCAAATCTGGCCTTGTAAGAGTTGTTCGTTCTTTCGGTGGACATTCATGGAAGGTACGGAGAAATTTAGTTTTCCACCCTATAAAGAGATATATATTTAGGAAAGAACTGAAAGAAGAAGCAAGGGAAAGCAAATACTGTGTGCACACTCTCCCAGGTTGGGGAGAGGTCACGAGTTCAAGCCTGGCTGCACACTCTCCCAGGTTGGGGAGAGGTCACGAGTTCAAGCCTGGCTACGAGTCCCTCGAACTGCTGCTTTCCACTCTCATATCATCCACTATGTGGAAAAGTATCGAAGTGGGTTCCCAGCGGGTTAATTTCCATTGAAAAAAAAAAAGGGAAAGCAAATACTTAACCCTATTGTAGATTTAGGTCATATGAAAGTTCCTTGTTGCTGGGACTCTGATGATCCTAATCTACAATCAGGTAAGGATGCTTAAGTATGATCGGTATTAAAGAAGGAACAATATATACTTGCGTGAAAAAAATAGTTACTGATAAATTTGATTGCAATAGCTCATTCTGTAGATTAGATGTGCTGCTCACAGGGTTTATTCAAACGTTTCAGCATATATGTTTGTTAAATCTACAGAAGACCAAAAATGAGCAAAATCCCATACGTGAGCAGTTCATGAAGGCCATCACACCCGCGCTGAATCGGTAAAGAGGTCTGCGAAAGCCAGCCGTTTTAGTATCTATCACAACTTCAGAATCCAGATATGCCTCTCGAATTTACCGAATAACAAAGCTGAAGAGCTTTCACCGTGTTATGCCTCTCGAATTTACCGAATAACAAAGCTGAAGAGCTTTCACCGTGTGTGGAAGTCCATGGGATCTATCTCCTGCGTCTGACTTATCATAGTCCATGAGATCTCGCTCCTGTGTCTGACTTATCATTATATTTTTTCAACGCGATTAGGTGGGTTGAACATTGAATGGCAACGTCTATTAGCGAGCGAAGCCGCCAATGGGCAGATAGATTATTTTCTTTGTTTGGCAAAGTTCAACTTGGTGTACTGTAGTCAGAGTTCCACTGTACTGTAGTCAGACTTCTCATTAGGCCCTATTAGAACAAATCTGGCTGGCTTTCAGACGTTTACAACCTTTGAATGGCCATTGAGTACGACTTGGACAATTTATAAAGGTTAGTTATCTCATCTTTTGCAGATTTCCAGAATTGTGCATAGCTTTTTCTTGCTGAGATCTTTTTCTTTATCAATGGAAACTGATCATGATAAATCATAATTGTTCAAAGAGGTTTTTTTTTTCATGATTTATGATTTATGGTTTTGAGCCCTGATGTATTACAAAGCAACTAGCAACATGGAAGATTTAAACCAGTATCTAAATGAGAACCAAACTCCACACTAACCCACCGGCTTGCAGCCTGTGGACTGTCTTGAAAATGTGTGCATGTGGACTGTCTAGAGAATATTTACAGAAGTAGTGATCTTCCTTTTTACATATTTTCTTTGAGTTTCTGTGTTTTTTTACCATGCTTACATGTTTACAACAAAAATCACAACTTCAGAATCCAGCTATGCCTCTCGAATTTACCGAATAACAAAGCTGAAGAGCTTTCACCGTGTGTGGAAGTCCATGGGATCTAGCTCCTGCGTCTGACTTATCATAGTCCATGAGATCTCGCTCCTTTGTCTGACTTATCATTATATTTTTTCAACGCGATTAGATGGGTTGAACATTGAATGGCAAAGTCTATTAGCGAGCGAAGTTGCCAATGGACAGATAGATTATTTTCTTTGTTTGGCAAAGTTCCACTTGGTGTACTGTAGTCAGACTTCTCATTAGGCCCTATTAGAATAAATCTGGCTGGCTTTCATACGTTTACAACTTTGAATGGCCATTGAGTACGACTTGGACAATTTATAAAAGTTAGTTATCTCATCTTTTGCAGATTTCCAGAATTGTGCATAGCTTTTTCTTGCTGAGATCTTTTTCTTTATCAATGGAAACTGATCATGATCATCATAATTGTTCAAAGAGGTTTTTTTTTTCATGATTTATGATTTATGGTTTTGAGCCCTAATGTATTACAAAGCAACTAGCAACATGGAAGATTTAAACAAGTATCTAAATGAGAACCAAACTCCACACTAACCCACCGCAAGTATCTAAATGAGAACCAAACTCCACACTAACCCACCGGCTTGCAGCCTGTGGACTGTCTTGAAAATGTGTGCATGTGGACTGTCCAGAGAATATTTACAGAAGTAGTGATCTTTCTTTTTACATATTTTCTTTGAGTTTACCAAGGTTACATGTTTACAACAAAATTATTTAGATTGATTTATTTGGAGATTTGTTAAATTTAAAAATAAAATAGTTTTAGATTGATTTATAGTTTATTATTGGTGTATTCTGTGCTCTAAAAGCATTAAGACAAGCTTTCCAAGATCACCATACTTTTGTTGAGTTGAGAGGTTAGGAAGGTTGGTAGTGCCATAAATATTTTGAAAATGAGATCTAATATGGGTATAGGCTGGACAATCTAAGAGAAAATGATTAGGGTATAGGCCAGTGAGAATTTGTTCTTATCTTAGCAATGCTTATTTTTTTCTTTACACTTGGCAAAACAGAGAGATAATTTTGATTTTCTAGATTATGGTTGATTACATCTTTATAATACCTTAATTTTCTTTTTTCCTCTAATTCTTTATCACACCACATTTTTTCCTTAAATTTTGATTTGACGTTTTTTTTAATAGTGTCTTTATTTGCAAAATATTAATTATTATTATATTAATTTAGATCTATTTTTATATTGATATTTGAAAGATTATTATTATTATTATTTTTTTAAGTTATATATTTGATTTATTATATATAATTTTGATTTTAGTAAATATTAATTATTATTATATTAATTTAAATCCATTTTTATATTGATATTTGAAAGATTATAGATTAAAATAAATATAAGTTAATATAAAAATAATTATTTAAAATAAATAAATAAATAAAAATATTTTTAGATTAAAATAAATATAGGTTAATATTAAAATAATTATTTAAAATAAATAAATAAAACACATATTTTATAAAAAAAAATTATAAATGTTGAATTATTTTTTTTAATTTTCAAAGTTTGAAATTGTAATTTGAATATGATAGAAAAAAAATTTGTTATCCTCTTCTTTTTAAGTAAGAATGTTTACCGTTATAAAGATTTATTAAGATATAAATTATTATAGTTTCGGTGATAAGGGAGTTTTTCATATTGTCAAAAGTAATTACTTGATAAAATTTATAATACCTTAATTTTCTTTTTTCCTCCAACTCTTTATCACACCACATTTTTTTAATAGTATTTTTAAATGGTTTCTTCCATGATTCCCCAATAATTTAGCCAAGACCAGACATATTAATAATAAATAATTTGAGAGAAGTAGATCTGAGTGGGGAGGATAACAATATTTCCTCCCAACCACTTAAACTAAACCCATTTGATAAATAATAAATAAACTTTGTATATTTAATTTTTTTAATAATAATTTTTAATTACAACATTAACATACATATAGAAAAACCTTTAACACCATGTCCAAAACTCCTTGACACTTCTTAAAAAAACATGATTTAACATATTCTAAATTTTCATAATAACATTGATTTCCATCTCTCATTAACCATGAAATAATAACTTCTCATTAATTTACTAACTAAACAACATAACTTCGAAATTATTAAATAACTAATTATCAAAAATGTATTAATCATTAAACTCTGATTCATAGATTTAAATCAAATCAATGCCTCTTTCTGTCACCATTGTTTTTATCCTATACACTTTGTGTGTACCCTTGGGCACATGTATGCTTGTGCATACTTGGTGTTTTTACTTGATGACCCTAAGTCCATTCCCGAGCTTTCTTCAAGTTGATGCATTTTGCACATTTATCTATTTGACCTTGATGTTTATGGCATATGCAATGTTTATGTGTTTCATGATTTAATTGCAATTATTTGTTTTAATTGCAATTACTTTGGATGAGGTGTTTTTAGTTAGCATCTTATCAATCCCACCGTGGTTAAATTGAATAAGTTGAAGTGAGGACCTCCACACGCTCTAGTATCATGTAACAGAGTGTAGTATCACGTAACATTTTAAGTGTACATTATAAGTTATACAAATGAATAAGTTCAAGTGAGGACCTTCCCAAATTGTAGTGTAACATTTTAAGTGTACACTATAAGTTACATTCAAATTTTTTTTCATTTTTTTTACACATGTTTGCTTAAAATTGTTTGGTTGTGTGTTTTTTACAACATTATTTCTTTGTGTTCCTCGTTTGTGTAATATTTAGAATGGCAATGAGTTTAGTTTTCTATTGTTTATGTTTTTCATTTTGCATATTTATCTTTTAGACCTTGAGGGTTATGGCATATGTGTTGTTTATGTTATCTATGTTATCTATGATATGTGTTGTTTATGTTATCTATGACTTGATTGCACTTGTTTTGGTTTAGGTGTTTTCACTTGGCATCTCATCAATCCCATCACAATTTGATTGAATGAAGATGAAGTGGGGACATCGCACATTAGAACATTAAGCAACATTCCAAGGATACATTACAGGTTATCTTTTACTCCTTTTTGGCACAAGTACATTCATTTATTTAGCTTCATTTTGTTTGAAATATTTGCTCTTTCATTATGCATGTCATTAAAAATATTATTTCTTTCAATTCCTTGTTTGTGTTCTATTTAAAATAGAGATGGATTTTGTTTTCTATTGTTCATGTTGCTTTTCAAATTTGTATGTGTCATGTATCCACAGTTTCCTTCCTTAATCTTGCGATCGTGCAACTCTTGAGGGTGTGCGGCACCACGACGTTTCTCATTTGGCTGCTTGGTAACACCAAGAATACTTTGTCTCGCCTCTTCATTGAGAGCATACCCATACTTTGTTCTAGGCTACGAGCGAGTCACACTCCTACTCTAGTGAAATTCTCTTGTATATTTAGACAATTTGTTAACAGTCTTAACACTTAGTCATTTAAGCATGCATCCATAAAACGAAGAGAACACTTGCAAAACAAACAAGAGACACACATATATAGTGTGGGTGGCACAAAATGTGCCTAACACCCAACTAATTATTATTATTATAAAATAGTTACAATATGAGTACTATCAGCTTAGATCGGAAGAGCACAAGAGACACACATATATAGTGTGGGTGGCACAAAATGTGCCTAACACCCAACTAATTATTATTATTATAAAATAGTTACAACATGAGTACTATCATCTCGGTTTACAACTTGGGAAGAGTCACATGACTCGCCTCGCCTCACCAAGACACTAATACATAGATTCATCACACCAAGACTCTTCTCTTGTAACAACTTTCCAACTTCTATGAAGCACCCCAAACGTGCATCCACCACATACTCAATGTCTCTTCTCTATCACAAGACTTCACACAGACCTACAATTTTGTCTCACAGCATGCCTCCCTTAGAACTGCAACAAGACATCCCCAAACTAATCCCAAAAGAAGGTTTTCCTAACTCTATCCATAGAATCACTTCAAGGCAGCACAAGTCCTCCCAAGTGGGGTGAATTTGCTCCTTAAGGGAGGTCGCCCCTCTTCATCCAAGTCTTCCTCATAATTGTAGAGTTGATCTTGCTCTCCTTGTTGTGAAAATTTGTCTTCCTTGGTTGTGCCCCCTTGTTCTCTTATATGGACTCCAAAGGTCACCATCACGAATTGTCATGTCCTTTGGGTGTTTTGTGCCCCTTCGTGAACCATCACGCCCAAATGAATTGTCACACCCCTTTGCGGACCCAGTGCACCTAAACAAACCTATGTGCCCATCAATCGTCATGTCCCTTAGGACCGATGCACCCCAACCTTGGTTTCCTCATGTCAGTGTGCCCCTTCTCTTGGTTGCGTCTGCCCCATGCTTCACCTCATGCTTGGGCAAGCCCCTTGGCAAGTTTGCATGCCCAAGGCACCCACTTTCCCAACTAGTGCGACTCTTGCATGCCCAAGGCACCCACTTTCCCAACTAGTGCGACTCTTGGGTGCCATACCAACCCCAAGTTTCGTCTCCTTGAGGACTTGGGCGAAGGTGTCCACATTCTTCTAGTAAAACACTTTACATCCTCCCCCACCTCAAGTCGTTGTTGTTCTCGGAAACATCCACAAAATCTAAGATCTCCAAGTCTTTGCCTGAAATCATGCCCCCGTTGCAACTAAGTCTGTTGAAAACACCAAATTTTGCCAAATTGGAAACCCCAAGTTTCCTTGCAAAGTGGAAACCTGTCATGTCCTCATTTTTGTATTCCCCTATTTGGCAGTGGAAATGACTCTAGTGGCTCTTCAGTAAAGAAAAAGGAATTCAAAATGGGTTATTTAATGTCACTTAGTTAGGAGATGTTATGTATTTAA